>JAODAL010004441.1:0-156862 GCA_025379985.1 Phyllomedusa bahiana | reverse complement strand
TTAAAGAAACAGCTTTTTACAATACAAATACCACTTCATTTGGCTGCTCAATTCTTTTGCGCAATTTACATCCAGGGGTAATTAAGCGTTGTTCTGCTGCTGTGGTGACTAAAAGAAAACGTTTATTTCACGCAAAAATAAATTTTTCCTGTAGCATAATTCACAAGCGAAGGTTAATTACAAGTTTTCCTCTTGTTGTGTAGCGTAAAGACACGCCATTGTAACACGCTACAAAGCTCGTAGTTTTTGGGTGCTCAATTCTTTTGCGCAGTTTACATCCAGGGGTTAATTAAGCGTTGTTCTGCTGCTGTGGTGACTAAAAGAAAATGTTTATTTCACTGCCAAAAAATAAAATTTTCTGTAGCATAATTCACAAGCGAAGGTTAATTACAAGTTTTCCTTTTGTTGTGTAGCATAACAAACACGCCATTGTAACACGCTACAAAGCTCGTAGTTTTTGGTTGCTCAATTCTTTTGCGCAATTTACATCCAGGGGTTAATTAAGCGTTGTTCTGTTGCTGTGGTGACTAAAAGAAAACGTTTATTTCACCGAAAAAAAAATACATTTTTCCTGTAGCATAATTCACAAGCAAAGGTTAATTGCAAGTTTTCCTCTTGTTGTGTAGCATAAAAAACACGCAATTGTAACATGCTAAAAAGCTGGTAGTTTTTGGCTGCTCAATTCTTTTGCGCAATTTACATCCAAGGGTTAACTAAGTATTTTTCTGCAGTTGTACTCCATAATTCATATCCGAAGGTTAATTAAGCCTGTTTGTGCTTTTATATTCAGTAAAATACACAGAGCTTTTAAACGGCACATACAAGTCAATTTTTCCTGCCCATTTGTGGAGCGCAATTTATATCCAAGGGTTACCCAAGCTTCTTAGTGGGTTCATTTGAAGTCAAATACAGTGTGTGTATTTATCATATACAGATATTTTCATCAAACAGTGTCTGTACATTTTAGAACAAACAGTATGTCAGACAGAGAGGTGGCAGGCTCTTCACATGCGAGTGGCAGTGGCACAAACATTCCTGGAGCAGGCCCAGGTCGCAGCACAGCAAGGGGATGTCGCAGCAGGGGGTCACTCGGTGAGGCCACAACTGCTGCTGTCATCTAGCGTCCGTGTGTTGACCAGCAACCCAAAGGTTCTTGATTGGTTGACTAGGTCATCCACTTCCTCCCAGATGACATCTGACAACCCCAGCCAAGAGTCGGTGGGAACGTCAGACACAACCCTTACTTGGCATGGCCCTCACCTGTTCTTAACCCGCCTCTGTCCCATCCGGTTCCCTCAGCCAGAGATCTGCTATGTGGCCTGGGCTCAGCGCCACTATACAGCGAAGATGAACAATTTGAGGAGGGCAGTCAGCAGCTACTTGGCAGCGAAGTAGGCGGCAAAGTATAGATGTTGAGAGTTGCATGGGAGGTCATGTTGTGAGGGGTCAGCCTCTGCATACCAAGACCGGTGATGAAGACAGCAGTGACGATGAAACACAAATAGATGATGATGTAGCCGACCGCACTTGGGAGCAGGGTGAGGCAAGGGCTTCATCATCGTCAGGAGAAGAAGGCGTCAGCTTGCGGTTCAGGCAGCGGCGCTGCCAGCAAGTGGGTTGTGTGGCCGTGAGTCAGCAGGGTAGCAGCAGTGTGAGGTCGGGAGCCAAGCGGCCACGGGGTAAAAAACCCGCTTCGCAGGTCCAAGAAAGTAGCGGCACAGGGGCTCAGTGAGGCAGCGGCGGTAGTAGTCACTCAGTGCGGAGCGTTGGCGGTAAAATCCGATACTCGGCGGTGTGGCAGTTCTTTGCTAAGACACCGGAGGAGCCGAATATGGGTATATGTAGAATCTGTGGGCAGAAAGTGAAGCGTGGCCAGGGAGCTAACGTTGGCACCACGGCCCTGCGTCAACACATGCAGCGTCCCGGTCCATACAGCCGCCGCAGCAACAGCAGCAGCAGCGCCCAGTGGCACGCATGCCATTGCAGCCAGTCAAGGCTCCACCACCTCTGCAGAAGGGTACTGTTTCTCTTTGACATCATCTCCCAGTCCAGATGCTCCTGCTCCTCGCTACTCATGGCGCCAGCAGTCATTCAGAGAGGCGATTGAAAAGAAACAACAGTATGCGTCCAACCATCCTAAGGTGCAGCAGCTGACCGTGCTCCTGTCCAAGTTGTTGGTACTGCAGTCCCTACCTTTCCAAATGGTGGACTCTGCACCGTTCAGAGAACTATTGGCTGTGCTGAGCCGAGATGGAGAGTTCCAAGCCGTAATTTCTTTTCCAAAAAAGCAGTACCAGCACTTCATAAATATGTAGAACAGAAGGTGGGCCAGTCCTTGAGCTTATCGGTTTGTTCCAAGGTGCACGGCAGCGCGGATGTATGGAGCTGTAACTACGGTCAGAGCCACTACATGTCCTTAACGGCCCACTGGGTGAATGTGCTTCCTGCCCAGCCACACCAACAACTTGGACAGGAGTCCCCGCTTTCTCCTCCACGTTGTCAAACTGCGGCTCCTTCGCCAATGTCTGCCTCCTCCTCCTCCACCAACACAACCTTCTCAGCCTCCACAAGTACTGATCCATAATACCAAATGTGTAGGGCACAGCGGTGTCATGCAGCTCTACACCTGGCGTGCCTCGGCGAACGAAGTCACACAGGGGGGAACTGCTCCGCGTCATGCAGCAAGAAATCGTGTGTGGCTTTCTCCGCGCCAATGCAAATCGGAACCATGGTGACGGACAATGGGAGTAACATGGGTCCGCGCTGCACCGAGGGGGGATGGTCCACGCGCTCTGCATGGCGCATGGTGTTTCAATCTGGTTTGTGAAAAGGTTCCTGAAGTCTTCCACCGATCTTCAGAAGATTCTGAAAATGGCCAGGAAACTGCGCATGCACTTCATCCATTCCTACAAAGCCAGGAACACCCTCCTCGAGTTGCAGTCGCAGAACGGCCTCACCCAAGACACTCTGATATGCGATGTTTCCACCCGTTGGAATTCCAGTCTGCACATGTTGGACCGACTGTATGAACAGAGAAAGGCCATTTAAAGATTTTTTGATGATCCGGCGGACAGGAGTACTCCCTGTGTAACTTTGATGTCAGCCAGTGGCAGCTCATGCGTGACACCTGCCGTTTTGTTGAGGCCATTCGAGGAGCCCCGTTTTTTGTCAGTCGCCAGGACTATGGGATGAATAACGTCATTCCACTGCTTCATGTTTTGGAACAGTGCTGAAAAAAAACTGTCTGGGCAGGGGACTTGAGACGTGGCGACTACATCTCACGGCCACATGAGTCCGGTGGGGACTGAAATGGAGAGGAGGAGGAGGACATTGGAGCAGAAGCATTGTCTGGTGAAATGAGTGGATTTTCTACCCAGGTGACAAAGAAGGAGGAGCAGGAGCGCTGGAGGAGGTAGATGGAGAATGAGGAAGACAAGGCAGATGACCCACAAGCACCGTGGCAGTTTACAGTGGAAAAGGAGGCAGGGAGCCCTCGGAGTCACTTGTGCAGATGGCCCGCAGCATGGGTGATTTGCCTGGGTAGTGACAGCCGAATAGTCAGCATCCGGCAGAGGGATGACTTTGGCTCTCCACCCTATTGGACCCCTTTCTACCAGTCCAAAATGGGAGCCTTTTTCCAGCTATTGAGAGGGAGGACAAACTCAAATACTATAGGGAAATCCTCCGTAAATCAGTTGGCCGCTGCCTATGTGCGGCATCGTCCCTCCTCTGACAGGTCTGACCGGGGGGGTTCTTTAGCGCTCACGTATACTGGGCGGCTGCTGGGGAAGGTGGGGGGGGGAGGAGCAGACCGTTCCCATAGCAGCAAAAATAAGTCTGGGGGTCATGATGACCGCCCAGGAGGGGGGCAGTGCCAGCGAGCAGCGAATGGGCAGACACTGAAACCCCAGGTGGGGGCCTCTTGGACAGCACCTGCCCTCCCCGTTTGAAGATCCACTGGATATGGCAAACCAAATGGATGTGTGGCCGAACTTGCCGAGTTTGCGTGGAGAAGTGTCTTGCCCGGCCAGTAGTGGGCATCAGAGGGGGGTTCGTGCGGCGGGGGGGGTCGTTTCCCAAGGGGAACCCCCTTGTCCACGGGAAAAGTGGGAAACGATGACCTTTGCAAGTTTAATAGGTGTGGGCGGCCGGGGTTTCCAACACCCAATGCCCTTTGGTGTCAGATCATCGCCATGACGCCCACCCAAAAATGGAGAAATGAATCTGGGTTCAAACTACCTGCCTCAGCCACTATTCTGATGCCGCCACACATCTGCTGACTTCAAATCAATATTTTAGGACCCTTTATTAAAGACGATAGTACAGCACTAGACTGCTTGCGGGTTTCTTCTCCTTAACATACAGACACAAAAACCAACAGCAGTACAGTACACTCACCGGCCACTTTATTAGGTACACCTGTCCAACTGCTCGTTAACACATAATTTCTAATCAGCCAATCACATGTCGGCAACTCAGTGCATTTAGGCATGTAGACATGGTCAAGACAATCTCCTGCAGTTCAAACCGAGCATCAGTATGGGGAAGAAAGGTGATTTGAGTGCCTTTGAACGTGGCATGGTTGTTGGTGCCAGAAGGGCTGGTCTGAGTATTTCAGAAACTGCTGATCTCCTGGGATTTTCACGCACAACCATCTCTAGGGTTTACAGAGAATGGTCCGAAAAAGAAAAAACATCCAGTGAGCGGCAGTCCTGTGGGCGGAAATGCCTTGTTGATGCCAGAGGTCAAAGGAGAATGGGCAGACTGGTTCGAGCTGATAGAAAGGCAACAGTGACCAAATAGCCACCGTTACAACCAAGGTAGGCAGAAGAGCATCTCTGAACGCACAGTACGGCGAACTTTGAGGCAGATGGGCTACAGCAGCAGAAGACCACACCGGGTGCCACTCCTTTCAGCTAAGAACAGGAAACTGAGGCTCCAATTTGCCCAAGCTCATCGAAATTGGACAGTAGAAATGATTGGAAAAAACGTTTGCCTGGTCTGATGAGTCTCGATTTCTGCTGCGACATTCGGATGGTAGGGTCAGAATTTGGCGTCAACAACATGAAAGCATGGATCCATCCTGCCTTGTATCAACGGTTCAGGCTGGTGGTGGTGGTGTCATGGTGTGGGGAATATTTTCTTGGCACTCTTTGGGCCCCTTGGTACCAATTGAGCATCGTTGCAACACCTTGTGGAATCTATGCCACGAAGAATTGAGGCAGTTCTGAAGGCAAAAGGGGGTCCAACCCGTTACTAGCATGGTGTACCTAATAAAGTGGCCGGTGAGTGTATATTTTAAAAGCTTCTTTATATCAAAATTTTCAATCACCCTTCAACTCCGGGTTTCATTTACAACTCCGATCACTATAACAGCTGTACTCCGATAAGCATTACATCAAGCATTTAGCATATATAAAGTGAAAGTATGCATAAATATTACCGACTTTTGTAACACGCAGGGAGAGTGGCTGAAACTGTTTCAATTCATTCTGAGCGCCAGCTCCAGTGACGTTTCGGAGGGAACTCCTCCTTCCTCAGACAGGCGCACATAGTAACGATCCTCCTACTGCGAGTAAGATACAACGTACATCCGGTATCTTATATACCTCTCTAACTGCTACAATCTATCTATAACAAACATGTATATTACGCTACGAAATATTTACAAATGACACCGACGTACCAATATCTAGACTACATTTAGAGAAATGCTTTCAAGATGAAAGCTTCATTTAACCCCTTGGGTACTAATGATTCTAATTTAAAAATCCAATATGCTTCACGCTGAAGCAAGCGGGCATGGGTTGAACTGTTATCCTGAGCTACAATTTCTTCAATGACACACCATCTTAATTCATGAATCTGATGGCGTAGCGTAATATACATGTTTGTTATAGATAGATGCGTGTTACAAAAGTCGTTTTTTCCGATACAATGTCATTTGAGGAAATCTCCATGATGACCGACAAACACGCAGAATTGTTTGCGTTTACAGAAGCCGATCATGCCAATATTTTGCAAAGCGCTGAGGCGGCGGGACGGAGCTTTGAACGGGCTAAAGAAAGCACTAATGTGGACTTTGGGAAACGCCTTGAACACCTGAAGAAAAGGGAAATATCCCTATCATTGCATGCTACAACTTTGACTGAGTATGTTAAAGTAATGAGAATACCGAGAGGTTTGCGTACGAATCTACAGCCGATATTACTAAAAGACGATTCTGTCTACAAAGAGAGATGGTTTGCACTGTCCAATCATTATTCTATGGACTTAATGTTACTAACTATTCAACATCTCCAAATTGCCATTAAAAAGATTGAAGACGAAATTGAAGTGTATGATGAAGATTTCAAAAGCAAAGTGAGCATAGATCTGTACAATCAGACACATGACCAACTGAAGACTTCTATGGACGAAATGAAGATGAAACTCTTGCAGATTAAATTGAATAAATTTGAACGCGATACGCGGGACTATTTGAATAACCGTGTGTACACTTGGCAAAGTGAACGCACTCGATACACTAGAACAAGGAATGAAGAAAGATCTTAGCACACGGATACTTCATCCAATGGTTCCGCCTCTAGTTCTGATAACAGATCGTTCCGGGAACGTATGCAATTGCGTTCTAATAATAAATCAGCAACAAAAGAAATACCTTTTTTAGAGGTAAAAGAAACTGCAACAGGAACGCAATCAACATCAAGCGATTCCAAAAATCCACGCAAGATCAAAGGTCGCAAGAAAATATGACTGCACTGGCACTGAATATTTCGTCTAAGGATTTGACGGCGGACCAGATTGAGGTCCTTAACAAGGGTCTCAATTTTGTCCCCCGTCATCAAGTTCAACCATTTGATTTCTTGGTAGACTTTTTTCGTATGTGTAGAAATATACGCTTAAAAATGTTTTTTTCATCTAGTGAAGGTGTAGGGAAATCAAGGGAGATATCTGTACCAAAAAAATTGCGTAGCACTAGTCAATTTGACCCCATAATAACATCCCCAGCTTTAGAGGTATTTGAGAATCTTGTTAAAAATGAGGTTATATCTAGATGGAATAATGTCAGGATTACATCAGCAGATAATATGACAAAAACAGAGAGACAGGCTATTCATTCCCTCCAACAGGATAAGGAGTTGGTTGTCATGGATCGTGCTTTCTATGTTAAGGAAGCTACGAGACATATTTGTGACACGGTGGTTTATAAACAACTGGAATCTGATCCTACAATGGAATTCAAAAAATAATAGATGAGACAATAAATGAAGCAGTAGAAACAGGTGTTATCTCGGTGAAGGTACGTGACATGTTAGTAGTCAATAATCCAAGAGTACCAATTTTCTATCTAGTACCTAAGGTACACAAAAATATAGAATCTCCACCCTGTCGACCTATAGTGTCAGGCATTAAATCGCTGCTCGAACCATTGTCTGCATATGTTGACTCTTTCTTACAAGTTGGCGTCAGAACTGACGGCAACTGTTTGAAAGATACAACACAATTTCTCACTAAAATTCAAAATGTCGATACCACAACTGTGACTTGGTTATGCACGATGGATATTAAATCGTTGTACACGTGGATCCCACATAAGGAGGGCTGCCAAGCTGCTAGAGAATCGCTAGATTGTAATCATAATTTGTCGAACGCATTCATTGCGTTTTTAATGCGGCTCTTGGATCTTGTATTGGGAAAGAATTATTTTCGGTTTGGAGAGGTTTTTTACCTGCAGACGCAAGGCACTTCTATGGTGTCTCCGGTCGCCCCTAGCTTTGCCAATACTTACATGACAAGTTTTGAAAAACAGTTTGTATATCTTTCAGAGTATTTTTCAGATGTACTTATGTGGCTTTGTTACGTCGATGACATATTCGTTCTATGGACGGGTACGGAATCTCGTTTGTTATCATTTGTTGAATATCTCAATAATTGCCACCCTTTAATTGAATTTTCACTGAATAAGAACCAAACTTGTATTCAGTATTTAGATGTAGAAATTAGGAAGGAAAATTCACGTCTATCTCCACACTTTACAGTAAACCAATTGACAAAAATAATATTTTACATCGCAAGTCATTTCATGAACCACAGACATTTAAGGGAATTCCTCGCGGACAGTTTGTGAGAGCACGTCGAATATGCTCTTCTGACCAACAATATCTTGAAAATATGCATAAGTTGGTAGATAAATTTTCAGCACGGGGTTATAGCAAAGAAGAACTAGAAAAAGTTGGCTATGAGGTTCTATCTAAATCTAGGGAAGACTTTTTGAAACCTAAAGTTAAATGTGAGGAAAATCCATTTATGTTAGTCACAACATATGACCATCACTCAAGTTTAATACGTAAAGCAGTAAAACGCCATTGGTCTGTCTTACAGAGTGATCCAAAGTATGGCCGGCTATTTAAAGAATGCCCCCGATTTGTTTACAGAAGAGGGAAAACTATAGGGAATTCCCTTATACGTTCAGACATTCTTTCTGGCGATAGAAAAGATAGACAGACCAGATTCAGTACAACTAGGAGAGGGACTCATGCATGCCTGTCTTGTCAGAACTGCAATTCAATTATCAAAGGTGAAACTTTTCAACACCCCCTTAAGGGATATGACATTCCCATTAAAGGTTTTTTTACCTGTATAAGTAAAAATGTAATCTACGTTCTCAAGTGCCCGTGTGGGATGATTTATGTTGGCCAAACTAGTCGTTTCATTAGGGTCCGCATAAATGAACATAGGTCAGCAATCAGGACATATAATCCCCCACCCATTAGAGGAGATACTAAAATGGATGAGAAATCAAGATACGGAGAAACTACAGTAGCTTGCCATTTTCATGAAGCACGCCATCAGATTCATGAATTAAGATGGTGTGTCATTGAAGAAATTGTAGCTCAGGATAATAGTTCAACTCATGCCCGCTTGCTTCAGCGTGAAGCATATTGGATTTTTAAATTAGAATCATTAGTACCCAAAGGGTTAAATGAAGCTTTCAGCTTGAAAGCATTTCTCTAAATGTAGTCTAGATATTGGTACGTCGGTGTCACTTGTAAATATTTCGTAGTGTAATATACATGTTTGTTATAGAAAGATTGTAGCAGTTAGAGAGGTATATAAGATACCGGATGTACGTTGTATCTTACTCGCAGTAGGAGGATTGTTACTATGTGCGCCTGTCTGAGGAAGGAGGAGTTCCCTCCGAAACATCACTGGAGCAGGCGTTCAGAATGAATTGAAACAGTTGCAACCACTCTCCCTGCGTGTTACAAAAGTCGGTAATATTTATGCATACTTTCACTTTATATATGCTAAATGCTTGATGTAATGCTTATCGGAGTACAGCTGTTATAGTGATCGGAGTTGTAAATGAAACCCGGAGTTGAAGGGTGATTGAAAATTTTGATATAAAGACACATCTGCTGACAGTTTCTCCATCTGCCACCAACCATCTTTACCAGGGACTGGTATTGCCACCCATCTCCACTCTCTGTCATTGTGCCACTCTGTGGCCTACTCCAGTTTTTGCCACCTCCAGAATGTCATTGTGCCACTGTCTGCCCTCATGCTGCTGCCACCGTCACCTCCACTCTCTGTCATTGTGCCACTCTGTGGCCTACTCCTGTTTTTTGCCACCTCCAGAATGTCATTGTGCCACTTTCTGACCTCATGCTGCTGCCGCCATAACCTCTACTCTCTGTAATTGTGCCACTCTGTGGCCTACTCCAGTTTTTGCCACCTCCAGAATGTCATTGTGCCACTGTCTGACCTAATGCTGCTGCCACCGTCACCTCCACTCTCTGTCATTGTGCCACTCTGTGGCCTACTACTGTTTTTGCCACATCCAGAATGTCATTGTGCCACTCTCTGACCTCATGCTGCTGCTGCCTTCACCTCCACACTGTGTCATTGTGCCACTCTGTGGCCTACTACTGTTTTGCCACCTCCAGAATGTCATTGTGCCACTGTCTGACCTCATGCTGCTGCCGCCGTCACCTCCACTCTCTGTCATTGTGCAACTCTGTGGCCTACTCCAGTTTTTGCCACCTCCAGAATGTCATTGTGCCACTATCTGACCTCATGCTGATGCCACTGTCACCTCCACTCTCTGTCATTGTGCCACTCTGTGGCCTACTAATGTTTTGCCACCTCCAGAATGTCATTGTGCCACTGTCTGAGCTCATGCTGCTGCTGTGGCTGCTGCTGTGACCTACAAACTGCTTCATTGTGCCACTCTGTGGCCTACTACTGTTTTGCCACCTCCAGAATGTCGTTCTGCCACTGTCTGACCTCATGCTGCTTCTGTGGCTGCTGCCTTAAACTACACACTGTGTCATTGTGCCACTCTGTGGCCTACTCCTGTTTTTTCCACCTCCAGAATGTCATTGTGCCACTTTCTGACCTCATGCTGCTGTGGCTGCCGACGTTACCTCCACACTCTGTCACTGATGTTGCCACCTGAGCCCTCAGCTTGTTTTTTTCCAGCTGTCGCTGCCATGACTTTTTTCAGGCTACATTCCCCCTTCAGTTTTTTGGTCAGTTTTGCCCTCTTAAGTTCCCAGGGAATTTTAGAGTGAAGCGATTCTAAGAGCGGCGGAAGTCATCTGCGTGTCATACTAAAACACAACATTGTATGAAGACTAAACCAAGCTCCCTCTGCATATTTAAGCATGGCACAATGTTCTACAGCACCCTGCAGGCTCTGTGCAGCCTGGAAATAGCTGTTTTTTAACGTGATTCGTCCCGAAGTAATTCGGGACCGAATTTATTTTTGTCGGGAAATTCGGCGAAGTGACCGAACCAAATTTTTGAGAAATTCGCCCATTTCTATTTGTCTCCCATTTATTGGTCCAGAATCCGCTGTTCCTGGTGTCACGCCTGCTGGTCCAGAATCTGCTGTTCCTGTTGTCTGCCATTTGTTGGTCCAGAATATGCTGTTCCTAGTGTCAAGCCTGCAGGTTCAGAATCCGCTGTTACTGTTTACTCCTATTTATTGGTCCAGAATCTGTTGTTCCTGGCATCACACCTGCTGGTCCAGAATCCACTTTTCTTGGTGTCATGCTTGCTGGTCCAGAATCCGCTATTCCTGGTATCTGTCATTTGTTGGTCCGGAGTCTCCTGGTGTCATGTCTGCTGATCCAGAATCTGCTGTTCCTAGTGTCATGTCTGCTGATCCAGAATCTGCTGTTCCCGGTGTCTGCCATTTGTTGGTCTGGAATCAACTGCTCCTGAGGTCACACCTGCTGGTCTGGAATCTGCTGTTCCTGGTGTCTGCTATTTGCTGGTCCCGAATTTTCTGCTCCTGGTGTCATAACTGCTAATCCAGAATCCACTGTTCCTGGTGTCACATCTGCTGGTCTGGAATCAGCTTTTCCTGATGTCTGTCACCTGCTGCTCCACAATCTGCTGCACCTGTTGTCTGCCACCTGCTGGTCCAGAGTCCGCTGTGCCCGGTGTGTTCTGTCTGCTGGTATAGAGTCCGTTAATCCTGGCGTGTGCCACCTGCTGGTCTGAAACCTGCTACTCTTCTGTCTGCTATCCGGGTGTCTTGTTCTTACCCCTCACATTCCTAGGCATAGCTGGTCAGGCAACTGTCACTAGCGGTCCTAAGAATCCCCTTTTCTTTTAGAGATGTTTCAGAGGCTTGCTTGTGTGGTATCCCAGTACCTTTTCTACTTCTGCTGAGTAAAATGGTTGTCGTGAGGCAGTAGATCTGGAACATTGTGTAACAATTCATGTGAGTTAGATAATGTGTAATGCATTAATAGTTATGTGCTTTTAGTGCTTTGGTTATGCGATTTCACTGAGAATTAATTAAAGTGCAATCTCCTTTGTACTTTTATGCCATATACTGGCTAATGTATGAGAGTTATGTATTCACAATAAATTTCAGTTTCCTCTGAAAAATTACTGTAACCATGTGGGAGGAGTCTCAGCCCTGCCCCCCAATACTATAAGACTGAGACAAACCAGTTTGGTCCAGTCCTGGTCTAGCCAGGTGAGAGGACAGTGATCTCTACAAAAGCTCCTGTTAAACTAATATTTACTCTAAGAAGTCCTAGCTCAGAAGCTATTAATCACAGTCTGAGCAGTATAAGGAGTGCTGAAGGTTTCCTGGTCATCCCTACATGCAAACCTTTCAGCTGATTAAGGTATTAATTTAACTCTTTTGGGTTACGTACGTTGGGTCTACATGGCATTGTGAGAAATTTCATGACACCCAGCGTCCATCCAGTTCAAACTGAGGGGACATTTACATTGCCTTTCCCAGTGACTCACAAGACATATGTTTCCAACCATCATACAAATAGTCCTTTGCAAGTCCTTTGAAATGTAACAGAGAGTAGCTGGAAGTAGAAATACCAATAAAATTAGGAATAAAAACAGTAATTTGCCAAAGTGCTATATAACAAGGTTAACTATTGCAAATAACTGAATTTCCACTTCACTTGAACGTATTCTACGGTATGGTAGTCAAAGTAGCTCGCACTCTTATTGGCCGGGATAGCCCAGCCCCCGCTAGCTCAACCAATCAGCTCTTTTCTGCATTTTTTACTGTCCCGCCTTTTCATTTGATTGGTCAATACTACTCCGTAGGTTATAATGGTTCACTGTTGCTCTTATTCTGATTGGTTGGTTTCTTCCGACCAATGAGAAGCGCTTACAGATTTGAGTTACTGTCTTTCCCGGCAATTTTCTATATCCCAATTCCTGATGTTGCGACGGTCACGGCGACAAACGCGTTGTTAGTGATTTGATTGATGTCTGTTTTTAGAAGGTTTTAGCTTTTTTACAGAGAATGTTTTACACTTAGTAAAAACGTTTTTTGGAAATATTACTCCATGTCTCACGGAGCTGAGAGCTGAGATTTATTTCTTTAGCGATCTTATATATTTTTCCTTTAATTTTAAATGATCCACTTTTTCAATACATTTAATCATTTTAAGACAACTTTGATATTTATCTTTATTCATTCATTCATTTGAAAGACAACTCTTTGTGATATTCACTAACATGTTTAATGATTTTTCGCTGTTTTCCAGCCTGTCTCGAATCGTAATACATGTTAGGCGCAGTCCTTCTTCGCCTAAGTTCCGCACTGCGCCTCACACACTGGCGAGGGGCAGGGAACTTTACACCACATGTATGAGCGCACCTCGGGCGCTGACATAAATGAGACGTAGCTTTCACTAAAAATACCGTGAAAACGGGCGCTCCGACGCCCCGATCTTCATACATATCGCCCTATGTGTCTGAGCCCTTAGCTTGTGTGTGCTCCTTATCTGTCCAAGCTCCTAGCTTGCCCCTGGTCTTACCTTGTAACATTATGCTATTTCTGCCTCTTTTCCTTGTCCTATTTGTGTATGTTCCTTGGCCTCTGTGCTCTGGCCTCTAGTTATGTCTTCTCCTGGGCCTCCATTTATGTTTGTTTCAAGGTCTTTGCTTGTCTGTTTGACTAGGCATCAGTTTATGTCTGTTCACCTAGGCCTCTGCTTATGTCTGTCTTGCTGTGTTCCGCTGTTTATGTCTGTTAGCCTCCTCATTTGGTGAGACATGTGTGATTGGGTTTTTCACCCTTTTCTGGCGTAAAATGCATCTAAGTGAGCTGGCTACAATGTCTACTGCGCCTAATGAATGTGTTAGGTGCATTTTTTATAAGACTCAACACTTTTTAATGCGCCTAACATAAAGGGGCGTTCTGGGGGTGTGTCGCACCACACTCATAATATTAGACACATATCTGAATGTGGTTCGGCAAAACTAGGTGCATTACTGCTCGAACAGGCAGACCTATTTCAATGTGGTCTGCCTGAGCCTGACTAGTCGAAGTGGAGCTAGATTTGCTGTTAGGGAATAAAATGTCCTTTATTTCTCAACTGACACTAGCACAATAATGAATAATAATAATTTATGATAATTATCAAACTATATAAAATTATATTATTTAAATTTAATAAAAAAATTCATCAAAATTTTATAAAATTAATATAAAATATATAATATCCCAAAAATATAAAAATATCTCCTATAAAATGCTTTTAAATTTAATTGAATCTAAAACTAGTTTTACATTAAATAACCCATGATGGTGTTGTTCAGATTTTACAATTTTTACATTTTACTACATTAAATTTGATGGAGCACACCACAGGTCTTGCTGGGAGCTGTGTTCCACCAAGAAAGATCACTACCATAGTTTATATTCACTGACATGCTATTCTGATGACTTTTCTCTAATTTCAGCCTATCTATAGCCTTTACACATGTTTGGCACAATACTAATGTTCCTAAGTTTCGTGATGTGCCTAACACATAGGCGAGGTGCGTTGAACTTTAGACTCCATTTATAATCGCACAAAAACCACTTTCAAACATTCAGGCGCATTATACACTGAAAACGAGACTCAACAATTCACTTCAATGCTCGTTCCTTCATACATGTCTCCCTTGGTATCTTGCATGTTTCTGTTTGCCTTGTCTGCCCTTCTGACTCCTGTTTCTGTTTGCTGCCTCTTTTGTGCTTTTAACCCTCCTGGTCAGCTGTCACTGTCTGGGACAGCTCTGAGGTCGCACCTGGTGGTGTTAAGAACCGAATGGCTGCTTAGTTATGCCCCCTCGGAGCAAGCCCGGTAGTGAACCAGTGGGTCCACAACCTGCTAAATTTGTGACAGTGGGTCTGTTTCTGAAAAGAAATGCTTCTTATAAAGATATATTACAAAACTCTTCGCACCCATGTACTTATTGCTTTGTATTTTCAGTCTATATAGCTATAAGTCTTTGTTTTTGTCTAAGGAGATTCTTGGTGACCAAACTGAAGACATTTCTAAAAGAATACAAGGAACTTTACCATTTAATTTTTTGTGGATTGTTTACATTCATTGATGTCTGCATAGAAAATTATTTTATTGTATAGGTTGTTAATGTCCATAATTTTATTATGTGTATATTATTTGTTGTCATGCCTTTTTCTTATAAACTTTGTGTGCCAAGTAGACAAACAGCATCTTTATTACTGCTCCCACTGATATTTTAGCCATGTCAAGAACAAAATGTCATTAACATATTACTCAGTAAACAGAATTAAAATATAGAAAAGAGCCATAGAATTTTCAGCTAAATTATATTTGCGGTTTTCATATATCTGATAAGAAATGTCAAGTTTTCATCTTTCTCTGGATTTTAATGTTAGTTAAGAAATGTTATCAATGTTGAGGGAGAAATTGATGACAAATCTTGTGTCACAGTATGCACTGTGAGTTCCCTCTGGACCGCGGACACACTGGTGTTGGTGCTCCCCACTCCGGCCGCCCTGCCGGTACTTACTTTCAGCTTACATCAGCTCGCTGAGATTTAAAGGGCTAGCACATAATTGCCTCTCCAATGGCTGGTCACCTCCTGCTTCTTAAGGAACTTTCTTCCTCTGCTACTAACCAGATTGTTGGTGTTTCTGTGTTTATTTGTGCTTTGTACTTACTGTTTGTATTTCCTGGCTTTGACCCTGTGTTATTGGAATATGTTTGGCCTGCCACCTGCGCTAACCTCTTTGCCTGTGACCTAATTAAATCTCTGTCTGCTCCCTCTGTACCACATTTGGCACTTCGGCTGTAACTGCGAGCAGCCACATCAAGGGGTGGGGGGGAAATTTCCCACAGTCAAGCCCTCTTCTTACGGGCCCCTTGACTGTGCTCACGGGGTTTGGTTAGTGTCATTTTCCGTGGCCCAGATTGATACCAGAAGACATTCGATATGTGGTCACTGAGTTGATTTAATGTCCAACTGGGTTCCTAGAGCAAAATTTTTTTATTTTTTCCTAATTTTAAAAAAAAGTCCTCCTACCCCAAAGGTAGACCAGACCCCCTATTTAGATGAGAATAGATCCCCGTAAAACAGAAACAAATAAAAACCCGCCCAAAAAAACCCCCAGCCGGAAAAAAAAAGGTACTCCCCTTTAGACAAGATTGTACTCAAGAAATAGAACCCTATATCCATCCAGGGTTGAAATGGGACTGAAATTGCCCTTTTATTTAAAAAAAAAAAGGGATTGTTTGTTGTGTTTTGAAAATTTATATGATTGTGGTTTGTTTGGGTGGGCGCAGATTTTGTTTTTATCATGAAAAATAGTAGACATTTAAAATGTTATGTACAGCGCATTACAAAAACCTGGAAAAAACATCTTCTTAATTGTTTTGACAAGTATTGTTTTGCCCCTATATTTTATTATTATTTTTTTTTTTTAAGGCTTTGATTCCGGGGCGTACATTCGGGGGGTTACTACATAACATAAGTCAAACTTTTCTGAAAAGTGGGGAATGAAAATTGGAAACCGCAGGGGAGAGGGCCCCTAGCAAGGGGGTCAATTACAAGGAAGGTGAAAGAGAAGAAGGGGGGGGAGACTGTTTGTGGAGGATGTAGTGACAGAAGGTTTTTTGATTTATGGCAATTGGGGGGTTTTCGTTTGTTTTGAGTGGTAAAAAGTGGGGGAGTTGTGTGTTGGGGAGTGAGTTGATGTGGGGGGAACGGGGATCTTGGAAGGTTTGGTGGAATTGAAAGGGGAGGCGGGGAATCCGGAAAAGGAGCGGGAGATTGGTGGGGAGATATTTGGAGATTTTGGGAGAGAGGTATGGAGGGGAGAGGTTAGGGAGCCTTGTAGGTCTTTTGGTTAGTAGTTTTGAAATAAAATTTGTGGGGGGGAGAGGAAGGGATTTGCGGGGGGGGGGCAGGGAGTACGGGAGGGGAGGGGAAAAGACGGCGCGGATTGGAAGGGGTTTTGAAGGGGGAGCGGAGTGCTAGAATGAGGACAGGAAGGATGTTGAGTATTAGGGGGAGAGAAAAAGGGGGAACGCTTTTTTATGTCAATTTTTGGGAAAAAACACAAAATTTTCAATCCAGGCAAGGGATTTTGGGTGTTTTGAAAGATAGGGGGGAGTTTGGAATAAAGGGGGCATCGGGGGAGCGTTGTATGGTTACATTTTGAGGACAGGGGGAGGGGTCGGTTGGAGGGTGGAAAGTGATGGTTTCTTTTTTTTTCCATTTTTTTTAGGGGAGTGAGGAGAAGAAGGGGATAGGAGAAAGGTTGGGATGGGAGAGAAGGAGGTAAATTTGGGGCCAGAGTGTAGGTTGGGGTGATAAGGGTGGATAAAAGGCCGTGTGATGCTTTGAGCTCTCCCCGATGTAAAGAGGAAGAGTAAAAAAGGGGAAATTTTTCACCCGGGGGCCCGGGAGGAGGAGGTGGAGGGGGGAATGGAACACGAAGTCCGATCGTGAGGTTTGAGGGTCAGGAAGTTCCATTTCCGTTTTGGAGGGGGAAAATTTTTAGGGGGGAATGGTCCTGTCAAAGGCGGGAACTCTCCGAAGGGAATTTAGAGTAGTGGCGTGACTTTAGTTAATTCTTATCCTTTTTAGGGGGGGTTTCGGTAAAAGTGGTGGGGTCGGAAAACCAGATTTATGGGTCAGAAGAGAGTTGGGGAGGGTGGGGGAAGTGAAGGAAACATGTTGCTCGAGGGGTTTGGAAGAAAAAAAGGAGGTGAGATGGGGTGATATTTGGACAGGAGGTTTTTTAAAAAAAGGGGGGTTTTTTTGTTTATATAGTGCAGTTTAAAGCGGGGGGGAAGATCCCAGAGGTTGCGGGTTGAAGAGATGGGTGGGGGCTGGGTTAAATAAAAAGACGAGGTTGGATGAGGTGGGGGTGGCAGTGGGTCAAGATTACAGGTGCAGTTAACTCTATCCTCAAAGCAAATAGCTGCAGCTATTCCATATGGAGAGTATTTAAGGGCTAAAAGAAATTGCACCGTGTAAGAGGATTATAAAGTAATTGAAAAAAAATTGGATAGAAGACTAAAACAGAGAGGATATAAAAACAGGGTTTATTGGAAGCTAAAAGTAAAGTGAATGCCATCTTCAACTTGGTCAATTAATCTACCATCACAACTTACTGGGAGCGGTTCTATGTCTCCTAAAGAATTTCCCCCTCTGTGATGTGGTGAAAACCCTTTTTTCCTTAGAGTTTAGGAAGCCCCCCTTTACATTGTTGCATGTCTAAGAGTAAAAAGATATGAACATGCCTAGGAAAGGAAGAACATGAGTTACCTCTGCTGAGAAGAGATTCATTGAGTTACCAACCCCAGAAAATTAACAGCACCTTAGAATAGGGCCCACATGTATGTAAGTCTGTCAAAACGGGTCTCTATGGTTGGATTGCTGCAAAGAAGTCCCAATCAAGTAACATCAGAAGATTAGTAGGGTAATTAGTTATGTGGTCAAGAAAGTCAAAATTTTAGATCCTTGATTCCAACTACCAAGCCTCTGTAAGACTAAGAAAGTGAAAGGATGGCTTCAACCTTGAAACATGGAGGAAGAGATGTGATGGTCTTGGATTGCTTTTTCGGGATACGTTGGTGTGAAATTCAAAATTCAAAAGACACTTAACCAGCATTCCATCACACAGACTTGCACAAGTTTATCTGTGAATTTTAGCATTGTTTTTCCTTCTCCCATTTTAGTAAAAGTAGGAAAAAAACTCTTGTAATAACTGCATTTGTGACAACTCTGCAACAAAATCCTCAACAATTGTTGAAGAATTTTGAGTACAGATTTACTGCAAGAACAGTGTGGTGCAAATATTTTCTGTGCACAATCAACAGCAGATCTGGCTTACATCGTGTTACAAATATTTTATGTGCAAAAAAACCACAGGGGTTGGCTTGTGGAACGACTCGAATGGTCCACTTGAGTTTCATTATAAATTTTGTTGGGGTATATTTCAATGGAAACATTCTTTTCTAGCCTTCGTTTCCTTGTGGTTAAAAAAAATAAAAATAACCCCCCCCGGGAATTAAAAAGGGAATTTAAAGAAGTTATTTCAACGTACAGTTTTACAGAGCCACAGGCAGCTTCGATCACCCTCCCGGTCGGTGTGGGTGGTTTTAAAACAGGATTGGAATTAAATTTGCTATTCTAGCTAAAAAAACCCGTTTCACTGAATGATGCAGGAGATAAAAAATGTGTAGTGCATAAGACTACAGAGCTCTAAGGAGTGAAAATGTGTCTAAACTCTGTTCGTAGAGATAACACACAGCAGGGATTGGCTCCAGGTTTAGCAGTGCTTCCAGATAAACTTAAAAGGGGGAGCGATGGTTGGAACCAAAGGAACTTGGTGCACTCGAAGGATTAAAAATCTCTTTATTACTCAAAAAGAAATGAATAATAGCAATGTATTTGATGAGACATCATTTACATTTCTCTAGATGTTTAAACTTATCACTGTAGTGTGAAAACCCCTTTAAACAGGGCCAACTGCGTTTGGTCTTGTTTTCCCGGGGTTTGGACAATTGCACCATGGGGTTTTCTGGGAAAAGAAACCCCGGGTTTTGACCAGTTCTTTGAAAGGGTTTCAAAAAAAGAATATACATTTAGTTGTTGTAAAATGAATCCCCGAAACTTATTTATGCTTGACATGAAACATATGGAAAAGTGCTGTAGATTTTCTCAAGAATAAACAGCTCTTAGAGTCTCATGAATGAAAACTGCCCATAGCAACTAATCAGAGCTCCCCTTTCATTTTTAGAGAAACTATATGAAATGAAAGAGGAACTCTGATTGGTTTCTATGGGCAACATAGAAAGTTTTAAACCAAGACAGTTTTCACAAATGTCTCTCTTAGTTTCAACAGTAGAAGGCTGGAGGTTTTAATGCAGTTTAAAAGTCACAGTCTCAGTCTCTATATCCAAAGCCCAGGATCTTCCTTTAAGAACTACACACTCTTTTTCTCAGTTTCTGCTGTGTGAGCTCCCAATTTTCTTGTGGCTTTGTAAATGTCTCTCTCCAGCATATCTCACTCTAACCTTGGTGACCGTACTCTTCTACTTGTTCAGTCATAGCAAATAGTCCTCACAATTTCAAGGACAGTTTGCAGCTTACTTTATTTCCCTCAGTCTAGCAGCACACTGTGCTGGCCTAGCAATTGCTCATTACATGATGCTTAGGCTCAAATGGCTAGAACTACAACCTATGTAAGTAAGGAAACATATATAATTTATGAGAGCATTAGGACTCACCCACAAAGTGGTTGCACAACCACACAACCCCCAATCACCACCACTTAGAGGGCTCACTATTCTAGCCCCTTTGGACTACCTACAAATGTAGCAAATCTAAAGTTCACAGATAATGCACCATATCACAACACAGAGGGCCAAGAATTAGATAGATTGACTGCACACTACAAATGTCTTGTTGCAAACACACAACGGAGTATTTTATTAAAGAAATTCACTACAGGCTCCAGTGAAACCAATTAAATGTGACTGTGAGAGCCAGTGCATCTCCTGCATCTATTAGGGCCACGGCCCTTCCTTTTCATTTCCCATTTCTTTCTCCTGTGACTTTTTGAAAAAGGTCGGATGACCGAAACGTCTTTCACAGTCACATTTAATTGGTTTCACTGGAGCCTGTAGTGAATTTCTTTAATAAAATACTCCGTTGTGTGTTTGCAACAAGACATTTGTAGTGTTCAGTCAATCTATCTAATTCTTGGACTTTTGCTTTCCCTGACTTGCACCTCCTACACATATTTTACCAACGGAGTTCTTTTCCCTACTAAAAAATTCTTTTGGACAACACAGAGGGCGGCATGTATGAACGGGACTTTGTCAGAAGTCTGGCGTCTTTTCAGCCCGAGATCTAGCGCAGCCCTGTTTGCAATAGTTTTAAACCTGCCGCACGGCAATATTAGGCGCATTACAGAGCACCTGCGGCACTTTGTAATGCGCCTGATTTCGGAGGGGGTGCGGCACACTAGAACCGTAAGAAGCTATAGATTTATAGCTTCAGTATTGCAATTCCAGGTGTGCTTCTGCTGGAACAG
This sequence comes from Phyllomedusa bahiana, assembly GCA_025379985.1. NCBI lineage: Eukaryota > Metazoa > Chordata > Amphibia > Anura > Hylidae > Phyllomedusa > Phyllomedusa bahiana. The sequence goes on along the minus strand of JAODAL010004441.1, from coordinate 135,999 downwards.
GTAAACCACTTTCAAAATGGTTCACCGGAGCAAGAAGTGTTGTTTCTGCGCTAGAATGTGTGGACCGGGTTCATAAATCAGGCACCTTCTATACTATTATAATGCACACAATAATTGGCGTCTAAACGTCAAAAATCATACATGTCACCCATGTTTGTGCTCAACGTTTTAATGCTTTTAATGGCTTTTGTTGAGATCTGAGATCAGATAACCTGAAATGCCATGAAATTAGCTCATAAAGCTCTGCCACATCTGTAACAGCAGGACTGAAGACACAAATAGAATTCCCCACTGCCATATTGCCAACAGCACAGAAGCCACAGCATACTTGGATTAAACTTACTGTATTACAAATGCAAGGTGTACCGCTCACACCAGTAACAGATCATCTCCTTTAAGAGAAGGCACTATATAATTTTTGGTCTTGAAGGCATAATTAAACAGAATTTACAACTGAAGTCCTTTGCAGAATACTTGGTATAACAAGAGGACATCCAACAGTCTGAAATAAAGTCCTGAACACTTGATAATGTTTTTACCCTGGATCTTTCCAGATAATATTTTGCTCCCCTTTTATGATAGTTGCCAAAAAAACAGGATTAGAGCATAGCTAACATCCCCAAAGGATATTATATCAGGTCTGTGTCATTATTTCTGTTTTTTTTTATATTCTGCTATATAAACAGAGAAACTAAAATAACAGCATTGATAGGTCCATTTCATGACAGTCTCCAGCAGCGCATGATGGATCCTATTGTCTATAAAGGGATCCAATGCGATTTTGTCAAGTGGTCTGTCATTTGAATGGAAAAACAGTGTTATATACTGTGCTATTTTTTGCATAATTTGTGATCATTTTATGACATAAGCTTTTATTAGAATTAGTGTTGAGCGATTGCGTTGGATATCGAGATCGAGCGATTGTCGATAGTCGGCCGCTATCGATACGGTTTTTCGATAGTGAGCATCGAATTATGAGCGATTACCATTAAAGCATCTATTGGAGAGCAACAACACCTTCATTATTACACCCAAACAAGGCTGGAAAATTAACTACCGACTTACATTCTAATGGATAGTGCTACATCTTAATACAACACACTTAGGTTAAAAAAGTCACAGAAAAAAAGATCACAGACCATTCACTATCCCAGTCTGTACCACAGCAAGCCCTTAAACCATCATCAACCCACAAATAACAAGTTCCAGAATGCAGTATGATTTGAACATCATGTAACTTGAACTGGACATTGAATATCCAAGTCCTGGACCCAGCATGAGCCCCCAAACCTGCATGACCCCCACAATTAAAAAGTTGCCACGCAAAAAGGAGTCATACAAACCACCAATTAAGTTGAACGGACACAACCATAATCTTCTGTACCGCAGAATGGACCATTTAAACCTGTCTGACCCACAGTTTTAAAAGTGCCAAGGAAAAAGGAGTCTTTCAACCCCATTTTAGTTGAACAGGACATATACTGTCCCTGTCCTGGGCCACAGAATGACATTAAACCTGCTGACCCCCAGATTACAAATGTGCCCTGGAAAAAGGAGTCATTCAACTCACCATTTTTAGTTAACTGACATTGACTAGAACTGTCCTGTGCCACAGCATGACCCAGGGCCAGAGTTACAGCGGGTGGCGGTGAAGAGCCCAGGCTGGCGTCGACATCTATTAAACAGCAGGTTAAAATGCCCTGATGACGCAGCAACAAAAACTGTCGTGCTGAAAGCAGAGTCGAAGTCGGAAAAGTTAGAACTCCATCCAGCCTTTCCTCATTACACAGCTCAAGACCTGGGTAGCGCTTGCCCCTAATGCCCCTCCGTATGAGTGCGGAACAATTGAGCTTCACTTGGAAATACTGGTGGTTATCGCTTCTGGTTACACCCAGGTGCCCTTATGCTTTGGCATTTATTCTTTTCTCATTTTACTCACGTGCTGGAGAGGAAATTGTCTCTGTACTTTGTTCTCTGCTTCATACAAAGTTTTTTAGTATTAAATTCAGAAAACACATTTTTAAAATAGGATGGAATCCAACCATGTCTTTGTTTCTACTTTTTTTCATTGTATTAAATGGGTTCTCAATTCACTGGGATTGATAGCTATGTTAAAGATTTGCAAAAACAAGTCATTTTGCAATATGTGTCCATTAACAGTGTCCTACCTATTCCTTTGTCTGACAGCACCATCACCCTTGGAGCCACTCTTGAACATTGTGGAAGAAAAAATGTCTATTGGAAACAGACATTTTTTTAGAATAGGGAACCTTAGTATAGCTTCATTCACAGCAAAATGCCCCCAACAAATTTCAAGCATGACCCTTGAGCACTTTGGACAATTGTGAAAGAACAAATTGTCTGGTTAGAAAACAAAATATTTTTAGAATAGCACCTGTAGTATAGTGCATGTCACAGCAAAAATGCCCCCAAAAATTCAAAACATGACCCTATGAGCCACTTTTTGACATTGTGAAAACAAATTTGTCTATTAGAAACAACATGTTTTAATAGGACCTGTATTATTGCTGCATTTCAAAGCAAAAAGCCCCAAAAATTCAAAGCATGACCCTGAGCCACTTGGTCAATTGTAAGAGAACAAATTTCCTGTTTAAAACAACATTTTTTTTATAATAGGACCTGTAGTATTGCCTGCATTTCAAAGCAGCATGACCACAAAATTATAAAAATTACTTCTCAGCCACTGTAAAAAATTTGATGGGACAAATGCCATTTTAGGATAGCCACATTCGTGTTCCAAAAGGACCATGATTAATTTGCTGTATCTCACACCTACATGACCCCAAAAAATTAAAATATAGACTTCTCCAATCCACTGTTAAAAATGTGAGGGAGAAATGCCACTGTAGAGCCACAGTTCTGAGTTCCAAAGCCATGATTATTGCTGTATCTCACAGCTACATACCCCAAAAAATATAAATAACTGACTTCTCAGCCACTATTAAAAATTGTGAGGGAGAAATGCCACATAGAAGGCCATCATTTCTGTTCCAAAGGACATAATTATAGCTGTATCTCACAGCAACATGACCTCAAAACCATTGACAATGCGAAAACATTTCTTAAGAAAAGTGAGTAAATGGAAATAACGGTGTTGTCATGAAAACCCTTGGCTGTCCTTTTTACAGTCATCCTCACAGCAAAGAAGAAATAAAAGAGGAAAAATGAGATAAACATTCAGTAAGAAATGATCATTTTAAAAAAGTTTTCAAGAGGACCTTTTCTTTTTGAAAAGGAATTGAAGTAACCGGCAACAATCGGTGACCTCGGAAATTTGGGGGCCACAAAACCACAAGATCCAGCCTGTTTTCATTTTTGATGAAAGCAAACGATCCACTTAATCTGTGGAAAGCCGGGATGCGTTTGCTTAATACACCTCCACTGGCAAAGGGTCCGCTCGATATGACGCGGGCTGCTGGCGGACAACACCCTATGGCGTGACAGCCAGCTGGGCCCCATCCCCCTTTTTTGGATACCCAAAGTCTATTGGTTTCCGGGAACCATGAAAAAAACTGGGGTTTTGAACGCGATATCTGCCCCAAAGACTTAAGCTGATCTCTGGTTTGGAGGGGTTTCCCCCCCTCATGCATGCGTTGGTGGGTGGTAAACAAAGATTGCCAGAGGTCACCCATTAGGCTTCCCCCCACCTTGCCTGCTGCCGCTACGCCATTTGGCACCTACCCTGTCACGCGCTGATGTTTTTCCACCGGACTTTTGGGAACGTAACAGACGCAACAAGTCTCCATTTATCAATCAGAAAGGCCCTCCATTTCCTGCATTTTACTCTCTATTTGGGGGGGGAAAGGGAAATGCTGATTTTTGTTTGTACCGGGGATCCAAGGTGGCCACCCAGAACGTTGTTCTTTTTGATGGTTTAAAAGCAGGATCATGTTGGGGGAAAATGGAGCACCAAGCACTCATGTGGAGATGGAGCCTTTTTTTTCCCAACCTCTGGGTCGAGGGGCACTAGCAAACTGATCTTCCCATTTCCTCCTCCGCCTCAATTCCCCAACCTCTTTCCAAGGCAGGGACGTCGTAAACATCGGTTTAGGAAACCCTCCTCCCCTCCTCCTCCCGCGCCTCCGGCACAGTTTTAAACACAGCAGTGATTGCCTAGATGATGCACCCTGAGAGCTGATGCGCCATTTTGCCTAGCTCTGGACCCCGAACCACGGGCCTAATGAAGACCAAATGAAATTTGAAACTGTCGGGCCTTGGGATTTGAGGGAGAAAAGGCCCATGTCCGCACTGTTCCCATCCCTCCTCCGTCGCTGTGGGGGACCTGGTTGTTTCAGAGTGTCCAACTCGTTCCAGAACTAAGATCACCACAATGCCAGGCGCAAGGGCATTTTTCCCACTGACCATTTTGGTAGTTTTAAAAACTGGCAAGGTGGGCAGAGCTCTTTCACCTGCCTCCACCTTTTTGGTTTTCAACACCCCGAGGCCCCGCACCGCTGCTTGCGGGCCATGTGCACTTCTTTACGCGTAATGGCATTGCCTGGCCACAACGCGGGCATTGGAGGTTGGAATTCCCAGCGTGTTGCCACGAAACAAGAAAACGGTTGACGGGAGGCCGGGGTTTACCTGCAACGAAAGCCAGGCGGGCAAGCGGGGTGCGAAGGGGGCGGAATGCAACTCAGACCTCGAGCCTTCTTCAGCAGGCAGTCCAACCCGGGGTACTCTTTAAAATTTCTGACGACAAGGTTCATGACATGGCCAGGCAAGAGATGTCTCCACCTACCGATCTTAAGGGCGGCCAGCAGATTTCGCCCGTTACCCGCACACCACCATTGCCGGCACAATTTTCTTGTCACCCACCAGCGCTCGGTCCGTTGGGGAAGCCTCCACGCTCCTGACCTGTGTGGGACGGTCTCCAAGGCAGATTAATTTCAACAGGGCCTGGTGTACGGGCACGTATGGCCACCAAGGACCTTGGGGAAAGAACCGCCCACCCGCGGTTTTTGAAGACGTGGCCCGACCTTAGAGCCCCCCGTCACCCCCAGAGACACCACCCAGCTCACCCAGTGAGCTTCACAGAGATTACGGCCTTGGCCTGTTTCTAGTCCATGTTGGGTGGTGAGATGGACTTTCCGGACACAGATGCAACAACGCGTTTGAAATTTTAGATGCCCCGTGGCTGGCCAGGGCGGGGCACGATTTTTTCCTTGGCAAAAAATGCCTGCTCGGCATTTTGTTTGGGGCAGGCGAGGACCATACGTGGCAAAACCCCTGTGTCCACCAGACGAAAGGCAACATTTCCCAAGGCCAAAACCCGGCAAGCCGACTTCAGGCTTTGTTTTTGGGAGGGTTTGGGTTTTAAATGTTTCTTCTGCTCCCAAACCGGGAAGACAAAAGGGCTGGGCTAGACGGCCGCGTACGGCGTGCAGGTCGTCAAACTGCGGAAGGAAAGGGGGTAATTGTCTCTGGTGGGCTGTTGGTATTTCGGGCGAGGGTGGAGGCTAAAGCGGAGGCTGATCCCTGATCATACCGAAGTCAGGGGGCAGCGGGGAAACGCTTTGGGGGTGACGGGGGGAGGGGGCGGAGACAGAGGGTTTGATAGTGGTTGGACCCCGCTCGTCTGGCCTTTTTTGGGCCAAGGTTCCCTTCTTTCAACTCATGCATCGCTGCATGTGACTAGACATGTTGGGGGGGTTAACCACTTAAGGGGTCTGCCTTACTTAGCGTTTAGGGCAAAGGGGCATATGACACGCTGGGTGAATCAAGGCTTGCTCAAAGAAGCCCAGGCTTGAGGGGGTCCTGGACCTTTTTGACGGCGATAACGAGGAGGGGGGTTTGCACTGACCGGGCTGGCGAATCAAATCAGCGGACTTCGCGACCGCCCTCTCCCTTTTTGTGGCGGGCCCCCTATTGACACTACCCATCGCTTCCCCCGTCCCCATGAACGCTCGCAAGCAAATTCGTGGAAAAGCCCGGGATGGATCGCAATGTCGCATCATACATCACAACACAGGTGACTTTTCGCCGCTTTTTGCATCCAGAAGCGCGGCTACAACAAGGGGGACTCAAAGGCGTTCCGACCGCCCGGGATTTTTTGCCGATTACCGCTTCCTTCACCTCCTCTGATGGCAAAAAACAGTAACTGGGCGTCGAGCGCAAATCATCCTCTGATCTTTTTAAAATCCTTCGACCCCAACCGCATTTTTTCACAAAAGGGCTTCAGACAAAGGGTTACCACATGGGGGGTACACGATTACATTTGGGCTGCTTATGTTTGACGATCGATGATGCTGAAGACGACATTTTTTGGCTGTGACTGCGGACGAGGAGGAAAGACTGCTAGATCAGGTTCATTTTAAACCCCGAAGGACAGATTGGGGACGAGTTCGTACTTAGATTCACAGGGCCCTGACCCCGCAGACAGGCCACTTCCTGCAACTGACGACCGCTGGCAATCGTGTTTTTCGCCAGCCCGGGAAAGGGGCACCTTTTTCGTACCTCTACCTCCAAGGCTACCCCCCTTTGCTCGCTTACCACCTGATTCGCCCATGTTCAGAAAAAATAAAAATTTTAGAAAGGGATGGAATAGTTGGAAAGTCCCCTTATTTAAAAAACGGGAAAACACAGCATTTTCAAAACCCCTAATCAAAAAAAAATTCTGGTTTTTAAATTTAAACTGCAAGTTTCTTCAACAAACTGGACTGGCAAAAGTCCAAAAAACGTATCTTTTGTTTTGGTATAATAAACGTATTTTTTGCACCTTTCAATTCACCTGTGGTGAATTTTAGAATTGCTGTTTTAAAATTTTACGAAAATGCTGCGTCAAAGAACAACGGGTGCGCAAAAGTCAAAAAAAAACGTAACGTTATTTTTTGGGAAATAAACGTATTTTTGCACCTTTCAATTCACCTGTGGTGAATTAGAATCTGTTTTTAAAATTTATGAGATGCGCGCAAGAACAATGCTGGGTTTGCAAAAATCAAAAAACACTAACTTTATGTTTGATATAATAAACGGTTATTTTTTGCCCTTTCAATTCACCTGTGGTGAAATATAGAATGGCTGTTTAAGATTTACGTAGATCTCGTCAATGAACAATGCGGGGGTGCAAAATCAAAAAAAAACGTAACTTTTATTTTTTATATAAAAACGGTTTTTTTTGCACCTTTTTAAATTTACCTGTGGTGAATATAGAAAGCGTTTTTTAAATTTACGTAGATGCTTCGTTAATGAACAATGCTGGGTGTGCAAAGTCAAAAAACACGAAAAGTTATGTTTTTTGATATAAAAACGGAAATTTTTTTTTCACCTTCAATTTACCTGTGGTGAATATAAATTGCTGTTTTTAAGATTTTTTTGGGTTGTGTGCGTCAATGAACAAGCTGGGTGGCAAAAGTAAAAAACCCGTAACTTTTTTTTTTGGTATAATAAAAGTATTTTGCACCTTTTAAAAATTTACCTGGGTGAAAAGAATTGCGTTTAAAGATTTTCGAATGCTAGTTTAAGAACAATGCTGGTGTGCAAAATCAAAAAAAACCGTAAATGTTTTGTTTTGATATAAAAACGGATTTTTTTGCACCTTTTAATTCACCTGTGGGGAATATAGAATTGCGTTTTAAAAAATTTACGTAGATGCTGCGCAATGAACAAAGCTGGGGGTGGGAAAAGTCAAAAAAAACAAAATTTATGTTTTGAATAATAAACGTATTTTTTTTGCACCTTTTTAATTCACCTTGTGAAAATAAAGCGTTTTAAAAAATTTTCATAGATGCGGGGGTCAATGAAAAATGCGGGTGCGCAAAAGTCAAAAAAAACGTAACTTTATGTTTTGGGAAAATAAAGATATTTTTTGCACCTTTCAAATTTCCCCCGTGGTGAAAATAGAAGCCGTTTTAAGATTTACGTAAAAAAAAACCCCCCCCTCAATGAAAAATCGGTTTGCAAAAGTCAAAAAAAACGTAACTGTTTTGCTTTGATATTAAAAACGGATTTTTTTGCACCTTTCAATTCCCCTGTGTGAATTTTAAAAATTGCTGTTTTAAGATTTACTGGGTGCGCGTCAATGAACAATGCTGGTGCCAAAAATAAAAAAACAGTAACGTTATGTTTTTGGGAAATAAACGTTTTTTTTGCACCTTTTTAATTCACCTTGGTGAATATAGAATTGCTGTTTTAAGATTTTCTATCTGCACAATGAACAATGCGGTGGCAAAAGCAAAAACAAAAACGTGATTTTTCGTACGTACACGGTATTTTTGGAAAAAAACAACCTGTCTGACACAAATTTGCTGTATTGTATTTTTTAAATGCAATGGATATATCAACATCCAGGTTAATGGTAAAATTTAAAATGAAAACCACTAAATTATACTGATAATAAAAATGGAGTTTTTGCAGCTAAAAAAAGACCTGCATTACTAAAAATATGGTATCCAATATAAGTTCAGGCTGCCCAATATCCAGGAAATATTTCAATAGCAAACTGTTAATAATAAAGATATTCCACTACAATGTCTACACTAAGTCTTGGTGAACTTTATCCAGTGTTCTTTATAGATAGAGCTTGTCTGTGTTCGCCCGCGGGGCCCCCCCCCGCTCCCACCGCCGTGAATTTACAGCGGTAGATGCTGCTTTAAAATTCTCTAGCTAACTACATAAAATCTTCAAATCTCTAATCTAACTAAATTGGAAGGATCACAGCTAATAGTAGAGGTTTCTCTGTGCAGAAATAGACTAATTTCGCTGAGCTGTTTGGCCACAGGAAGAGCGCAGGTCCTATCCCTATGAGACGCTGAGAGACACTGAGGCTGAAACAGGAAACGCTGTTCTATGTATAACGAGGTCATGTGATTTTTCCAGCCAATCGCAACCATACACATCCCAGTCATGACGTCGCACACACATCTCACCCTGCTCTATTCTGTAATCTGATTTGCTGGCCGCCAAAATTACAGGAAGCGCCGAAAAAGGCGCAATCTTAATAGATGATGCTCAGATTTTAACCTTAATTATCGCATGATCTGGAAATTTCGATCACCATAAAAACCTTGCCGATTTCAACTTTGTCGATAAAAATCGCTCAACACTAATTAGAATCTCTGATGCCTAAGTGATCCAATACAGTGTCAGAGTTTGGTAGACTGTCAATCAGTCTGATGATATATGTTGCTATATCGTAGAAAGAGGACTTTTGATTCTTGGTGAAGCAAAGTGCTATGTGTTAAACAGGTATTACCACCATAGACTTTAATGGCATATTGCTAGTATACTATATGCTACCATCTCAGGAATGGGTGCCCAAAAGTTAAGGAGCAAAATGGAGAGCCAATTGTGCCTTTGTACAACTTTCTATTCTATTCTACTGAATGCGGCACTCGGTTGTAAGCCCCATAGAAAAGAATGGACAGTCATGTGCAAGCACAATCAGATCTCCATTCAGTTCCATAACTCAAAAGCCTGTTCTTGAGATGGGAGCAGGCCCCAAAGGGACCTATCAGAATTTGATGGCATATCTTAGTGATATGACATAAAATCTATGGTCTGAGCACTCCGTTAACTTCTCTAAGGATAACCATGGAACCAGGGCTAGGTAGAAATGTTATGGTACATTGAAATTCCTACCTACTGTGTATTGGGCAGCAGCAGAATATGATAATGGTGATGTTAATGCCAAAGATTTATTTACACTGGATTAACCCCCTCCACCAAAACAAACATATGCTTAGATGTATATTGTATATATGACCAAGAGTTGAAAATGATTAGACAACATTTAGCAAAAAAATCATAGTAGTAATAATAATTATAATAATAAAATGCATAGGAACTTAGCTATTTACAAAATAGAACCTGAGTACCAGTGGGGGCTTTTCTTCTTCTGAAATAACTTGTACAGCCAAAAAGTTAGAGAAGAAGAGTTACTGTAGCAAAGAGAGAGAAAACAAATGAAGATCAAGCGAGTGTGTGTGTGTGCATTTTAATACATTGCTTATAAAAGTAAGTGACAAATCTTATTATCAATGTGATGATAATGCGTTGGTAACATTTTAAAATCAAAGATCTAAACGTTTAAGATGACATTAAAAGGTTAAATATTCTAATATCATCTGCCATTAGGTGAACAAAAAAGAGTCTGTGCTTATGCATTTCATTACTATAAGACTTTTGTTAGAATTCAAATGATCAGATGAAAAGATGCAGGACCTAACAACCAGTTATAACCAGATATAGTTGTTCATATTATGGGACTAAAGTTTAATAATAATTAACCCCATCATTAATAACATCCCTTTGTAGATAGCAGTTTGTATTTTCCACTCGTTTAATTGCTATCTTAGTTGTAGCACATTTTACTGCAATATTGTATTTTTAATGCATTGCACGACTTATTGCAGGTTCTGCAGAATACTAACTATGCTTCTTTCCATCCTCATATTCTAAAAAGACAATTGACCTGCAGCAGAGAGACCTGGGAATTGTCCCTTGTGGCAGCTTTCAAGGTGAATCAGGCCCAATGAATCTATGAAAAGCATTTTCCTGTTGTTAAAACTGGATAGATTTTTGCAGCATCTTATTTATTTGTCAAATGAAATATTGATAAATAAGTACATTACACAGAGTGAATAAAAATGCCCTTTTCAACACTGCCATACATCAAATTCTTGGTTGTTGACGTGATTTTTAATGATGTGTTTTATGCAACTTTGTGTCCATAAATTAATCTGTTCTGACAGCTCATAGTCATCCCAGTATGTTCTATGTTTTTTATGAAAACATGGGAGCGGGTGTGAAAGAGCTTCCTGTAGCCTTTGGTAATAGCTTACTTGGGCCACAATCTGCTTAATTTAACCTTGACCTCACTTGTGGCAGTTTATAGCTATATGGGTTTATATTATACTATTCTGAAAGTGATAAGAGTCATTCACAGAGCTGCCAACAGCAGTTGAGATATTATTTTATCATGCCATTCTTTTCACTTAAAGGGGTTTTGCCAGGACGTGCCTTATCTGCTAAGAAGCAAATGTAAACAAGCCACGCTGAGCTGAGAGAGCGAGAGACACAGCCAGAGCACAGAGCCTGCATAAGGGATCGTGTGAAATGTTCACTCAAATAATCAAACTACAACTAGTGGATTCTGTATACAAAAGACAACACCTTTTCTCCACAGCAGCTTGAAAGCTTCTTCATGTTCTCTGTCATCAGATAAAGCAGGGATCTACTCAGATAATCACACTACAACTAGTGGATTCTGTATACAAAAGACAACATATTTCTACCCGGTGCCTTGAAAGCTTCTTCAGCTCCCTTTCATCAGATAAGAAGTGTTCTTTGCACAAGACCAGCCAGCAGCTCTTGTCGGGTCATATCTAATAGAAGCTTTTAAGTAACTAAGGGCAGGTAAGGCAACCTGTAGCTCTCTCAGACTGCAATTTTTGTAATCACATATATTTAGAAAAGTGATTAAATACCGATTTTGGAGGATCCCACGTCAACATTACATCGTGGCAAAACCCCTTTAATGTCCTTGTGCCAGTTTGTGTATAAACCTGAGGAACTTGGCAGAGTGCATTCACATAGAGGTGATATATATACTGTCACGAGTGGTCCACAGCCCGCATGTCGGGCTGCGGGCGCACTCGTACCCCCACTGTCAGCCCGTCACTGAGGACGAGTGGCGCCACAGTCCGCATGTCGGGCTGCGAGCACACTCGTTCATCTTGCAATTACTTACCCTGCCGTGCTCCTGCTTTCTCGCATCCCTTTGCTGGCTGGTGTACGCATCCTTGCTCCCTAGGGTGCGCACACGCTGGCTCCCTAGGGTGCACGCACTCTGGCTCCCTGAGATTTGAAGGGCCAGTGTGCCGGTAATTGGTTGATTGCCGGCCGCTGACCCTATATAATGGTGACACTCCCAGTACTTCCCCACCGGATCTATAGTGCCCTGTGCCGTAGAGAAAGTGTTCCTGAAGTGTGTTCCTGTCTCATTGTGTTCTGACCCTTTGCTACGTTTCTCGACTACGAACCTTCGCTGCCTGCCCTGACCTACCTGCCTGTCCCTGACGATGAGCTTGTGTCACAACTCGGTACCTTGCTGCACTTTGGCTGCCATCGCAAGCAAGTCGCATTAGGGGTAGCGACCTGGTAGAATTACCGCAACAGCAAGCCCATCCTGGCTTGCGGCGGGCTCTGGTGAATGCCGCCGTGGCTTATACCACCGCTTACGGTAGTCCAAAGAATTCACTCCTTCTGCCGTTACATATACATCACTGTGCAAAAGTTCTAGGCAGCAGATATGCTGAAACGTAAGAATCCTTTCACATATAGAAGTGTTATTTTTTTTATCAATTAACAAAATGCATAGTGAATAAATCAAAGAGTAATCAAAAACAAATCAATATTTGTCAAATCAATATGCAACTAGAAGTAAGAGAAAATGTCCCTTTAATTTGTAGTTTATCTGTTTTTGTATAACTGTAATGTAGTAACAATTCAGGAGGCACAACTCTTAGTAGAGAGTAATATAGTGTGGGTGCAGACTCGGTTGAGTGTTGATCACTTCCCTTCTGGTATACTGGAGAGCAGCACGACCGCAAGCAAAGAGTTTTTCAGATAAGCAAGCTTCTCTATCCATACTTAGTACTCTTCAAAGAAGATATACAGTGTGTTGCAAAAGTATTTACATCCCTTGAAGTGTTCCTCATTTTTAAATGTCAGGGGTTAAAACTTAAATACATTTTATTGATATTTTATGCGATAGAGCAACATAAAGTAAAAAGTGTTACAATGACTCTAGGAATGGAAGGTGGATCTTCTGGTCACCGCATAGAGTTGGTGTGACCTACACTGGAGAATGGATTGTAAGGGGCTCCTTGTCTTCGCCAGAGCCCGCCACAAAGCAGGGTGGACTTTGCCACAGCGAATCCCCTAGGTCAGTACCCCCGACGCAGGTCCTAGCAGTGACAGCCGAAGCAGGAGGCGTAGGCACTGAGCTGGCCGGAATGTGTAAAAGAAGCTAGTATGGACAGAATCGGCAGGAACAGCACATGGACGATGAAGGTCCAACAGGACAGGCGTAGACAAGATCAGGGATGCAGACGGTAGTCTAAATAGGATTCACTAGGGAGCGCACAACAGGATGTCACTAGGGAATGAACCCGAACAACTGGTTGTAGATGGCATTAAGAGGAAATCCCTGCCCCTGCCCAAACGCCGTAGATGGAGAGAGATTTACCTGCAGTACACTGGCCCTTTAAATCCAGAAAACCGGCTCTTGTGCTCCCCTATTATCCATCAGGGAAAGTGCGTCCAGCAGCAGGAGGAGACAGAGCATCAAGGAGTAAGCAGGATGGGGACGGGTGAGTATAAGCACAGTGAGCGACGGGAACGGGCGAGGCCCGGACCGTGGCAGGAGGCATGCAGCACACAACCTTACAACAATTATTTGTGAAGTGTAAATGATACATGCTTTCCCATATTTTTACAAATTAAAAAACTGAAAAGTGTGGTCGGCACGCCATTCAGTCCTATGTACTCTGATACCCCTAGATGAAATTCAGTGTGACCAATTGCTTTTAATAGTCATGTAATTAGTAAATAGTGTACAACTGTATGTAATTTATTCTCAGTATAACTACAGCTGTTTTGTGAAGGCCTCTGATATTTGTTAGAGAACATTAGTGAACAAACAGCATCATGAAAAACAATGAATATACCAGACAGCTCTAGGATAACGTGTATATTGCTGGTTTAAAAAAAAAAAAAAAAAATAGCCCGAGCTCTAAACATTTCACATTGCACTGTTCAAACCATCATCTGTAAATTGAAGGAATATGGCACCATTGCTAACTTACTAAGATATGGCCGTCCCCACCAGACGGTGATGATGCATCCTCTTCTCATCTGACCATGCTAGTCATGCTCAGTTCCTCATCCGTGTCAAGTTTCATGTTTCTGTATTCTTGGACTCCGGTTCTGCTGGAAATTTCGCCTAGATAAGCCTCTTGTAATCTCTTCAATTAATGGCGAATTCCTAAGAGGCTCCATACAGTATCATACTGAACCTATGATGCTTTATGTTGGGGCGATTCACAAAAAGATCTCGTTTCACATGATTCCACAGTTTACTTCTGTACTTTGTTTCCCATGGCAGCGGCTTCATGCCCCCGTACTGGGATGGAAAACAGTTAGGGTCATTCTCTGAGAAAAACAATGCCACTCCTGGTGTATTATGTCACTGTGGTGTGATCCAGTTCTCCACCGATGCTGTCAACTCCACTTCTCGGTCTTTTTCACCATATCAAGAATTTTTGGATGTCTTCAGTGAGAAACAAGCAGAAACACTTCCGCCACATCAGACTTATGGCTGTCTGATAGACCTCATGCCTAGCACAACACTCCCTTTGCGGTTGAGTGTATCCTCTGTCAGCTGGCCAAAACGCATATCAAATATCAAAGAATATTTGGAAAAAGGCTTTATCTGCAAGCCATCTCCAGCCAGTGCCGTTTTTTTTTTTTTGTTGGAAAAAGTATCGTTTATCTTCAACCCATCTTTGATAATCAAGGCTTATATAATATCGCAGTTCAAAAACGATATTCATTGTCCCCGATCTCTGAATTCTTTGACCGACTATGGGAGGCAAGGACTTTCACCAAGCTTGATTTACGTGGAGCCTATAACTTAATCCGTATCCGTGAAGGTGATGAATGGAAAACCACCTTCAACATCCTTGATGGGCACTTCAAGTACCTTGTTATGCCTTTTAGTCTCTGTAATGCTCCAGCCATGTTTCAAGACTTTGTCAATGAGATCTTCTGAGACCTCTTATACATTTGTGTCATAGTCTGTCTTGATGACATCTTAATCTTCTCTCCTGAACTCAAGTCCCATCACGCTCTCCCTGCTCCTGCTCTGTTCCCGTTGATGTATTGGTTTCTTAGGGCACATAAGCGTCAGCTCTTTAAAACTTGTAGGGCTAGCACACCGCTGATTGGTAATCATCGGGCACTGGACCCTATATTATCTCACTTAATCCAGCACATCTTGCCAGTTATTGGTTTACCAGGGCTTTGACGATGTTTGCCTGCCACGTGCCATGATCTTTTTGCCTGGACTTTGACTATGTTTGCATGCTGCCTGCTCTGACCTTATTGCCTGGTCTATGACTATGCTTCAGCCTACCCCTTCAATACCACACTGAACCACAACTGTCACCATGAGTGACCACACCAGAAGTAGTGACCTGGGAGACTCCCGCAGCAATGCCCAACCTGCCTTATACTCTGCTCCCTGGCATGGACCCATGCCATCTCTCGTGGCGACCCAGATATTCCACTACTTTCCTCAAGACAGATGTGTACTACACAAATCTGGCTTTTGTGGAAAAGTGGCAAGAAGAAAGCCACTTTGAAAGCAAACCATAAGTCCTGTTTTTAGTTTGCAAAAAGCTATGTAAGGGGCTAAATGCCAAACATTATGTGTGGAGGAAAGCCAACACAGCACATCAACCTGAACACACCATCCGCACTGTGAAGCATGGTGGTGACAGCATCATGCTGGGGGGAGTCTTTACTTCAGCTGGGTCCAAGAAACCAGTCACAGTTGATGGGATGATGGAGCTAAATACAGAGAAATCCTAGAGAGGCTGTTAGAGGCTGGAAAAGACTTGAAACTGAGGTATAGGTTCACCTTCCAGCAGGACAATGCCCTTAAAATATAGCCAAAACTACAATGGAATGGTTTAAATGAAAGCACATTCATGTATTAAAATAGCCCAGTCAAAGTCAAGACAAAACTCCCATTGAGAATCTGTGGCTTGACTTGAAAATTGTTGTTCACAAATGTTCAAAAACTAATCTGACTAAGCTAGAGCTAATTTGCAAAGCTGGAAGAGACATCCCCCAACAGACTGCAGTTGTTATTGCACCTAAAGGTGATTTTACAAAATACTGACTCAGGGAGGCTGAACATAAGCAAGCCACACTTTCTATGTTTTAAATTTTGCAAAAATTTGGAAAATTACATATCATTTTCTTTACATATCACAAATTCTTGCTACTTTGCTTTGTCACATAAAAAATCAATAAAATACATTTAAGTTTGTAGCTGTAACATTTAAAAATCAGGAACAGTTAAAGGGTATGAATACTTTTGAAACCTACTGTATGTCCATTAAGCTTCATCAAGGGTGGGGAAGATGTGGATTCAGGGAGGGGGTAGAGGAGAATGTTAATCTTTATTTCTCCCACTGATGAAGACTTTGGTACCCATAAGGCAAGAACCAATCTACCCTAAAAAATATTTCATTCTTGATCCCAAAATTGTCAACAGACTCTAAGGGGGACATGTATGAAAACTGTCTTGGTCTAAGACTTTCCTTGTTGCCCATTGCGACCAATCATAGCGCCCCTCTCATTTCATATAGTGCTCTGAAAAAATGAAAGGGGTGATCTGATTGGTTGCTATGGACAACAAGGAAAGTCTTAGCCCAAGACAGTTTTCATACATGTCCCCCTAAATATTTCATATGGCTACATAAATATGAATATTATTTAGTGGCAAGTAGTTACCTAATCCTTTCTTGAAGCCCTAAATTGTTCTTGCTGTGACCATTTCCTGGGCCGGCTATTCCACAGATTCACAGTTCTCATGGGGAAAAAGAGGCTTTTCTTCTCTAAATATTGAATCTTTTTTTCTCAAGATGAAGGGAACACCCTCTTGTCTTTTGAGATGGATTTATATGAAATAGCTTTTCACAATAGTTTTTGTAGGGGTCTTTTATACATTTATAGAAATTAATTATATGTCCCCGTAGCCATCTTTTCTCAAGAGTAAATGCTGTAAATTTAAATATTTTAACCTTTTCTCATAACACAGATGCTCTATTGCCCTTATTGCTTTGGTTGCTCGTCTTTGTACTATGTCTACATCTTTTCTATAAACTGGAGTCTACATCAATGCTTTAAATATCGGTAATATTACATCCCTGTCCCACAAGTCCATGCTTCTTAATGAAATAGTCTCCAAAAGAAAAAGGGAATCTCACAAGAGAACAGAGAGTGACTTCTGATCACTATATTTATTATTTTGCCATAGGCAAACTTAAACTCTATCAGTTCTCTATCTATAAAACACTAAAACGTAACTTTTATTATGTATAACTCTTAACCTCTATACACACTATTTAAAAACCTGATTTTTAACCTCACCATTTAACCCTTTTTGCTTCTGAAGGAAGGAATAGCTCCTTTTCCATTATCAAGTCTGGTAGAACCCCACCTACCAACAGGAAAGCCTTATATATACAGCAAATTATTAACTCCAGTGAGGGATCTCAAGCCTCCTACTTGGGCAATCGTCCCAGGACAAATAAGTCTCCCTTTTGACACCCTCTGCAGTGGGTGGCACTTGTAGACAGAGGTGAGAAATCACAATTTAAAACGTCATGTCTGACCTCCCCAACATGTTTCACCAGCTAACCTGGCTTCATCAGGGGTTAGAGGTCCGGTCCCATGTGGTCAAAGCTCATTTTCTTTTATATCATGTTAGGTACACACCCTATTCAGGTGCTCACCAATTAGCCATCAGAGAATCCACAAAACCCACTCCCCCTTCCACTCTTCTGCACACACACTAATAATATGTGCTGCTAAAGCTACCACCATACTCCCATAACTAACAATCCTCAGACAAGTTCACCATCTCCATGGCGGGCTTTGCCCCATCTTACCGTACTGCCCGCGCCCGCGTACTGTATCAATAGACATTTCAGCCCTGACTGTGATGGACTTCCGTCCCATCTCTCTCATATTATTGCCTCTGCGTGGCTCACCTAGAACGGACTAAGCAGAATAGGTGTTACATTCCACAGCACACTACCAGCTTTATCAACTCCCATAAACCCCTTCTCTTCCATGTCTAATATGCATATTCATTGGGAATATAAACTCCATTGTACTGTACACTATTGTCATAGTCTCTTCCCATAAAGCACTTCTCCTTTATATCTAATATACATATTCATTTTAATAAAGCTGCAGGCCCTATGGTTAGCCCGCCCTCCCTCCTGCAGTTTCACCTCCCACCTTCCCCATTAAAGATTCTTTCTTACAGGTCACGGCTAGCCACCTAATTCATTACGTCACGATGGGATCATGCAAAATTGTTAGTGCATTCATACTCTATTGCATCTGCATACATCTGCACTGCATACATTGTATTCAAGGCCAGCACAAAAACTACGCAGCGAGCAGAAACAACAAATCTATATATAAATAAATGTATACATGAATAGATGTTAATCTACTCTCGAGCTGCGTCTCGCCACAACAACGCGAGTGCATATATCACATGATTCAGCTGCCAACAACCCCCTCATTCACAGAAACAATATACATACATCCCAATTTGTTAAATAAAAACCGTGGCCTCACGTAATCAATACCTATCATCATTGCAAAACACAGGGAACACGAGGGACAACGTGGAGGCAGAGGGGGGGGGGGCAAGAGGGAGATGGGAGGAGTAAAAAAAAAAACCCTATGTGAACTCTGATGCTTCTATAGTCATATTTTCAACCGTGCTATGTCCACTTGACCGTACTTAATCACATATATCATGTTTCTTCAAAAATTATTATATAGGGAATCAGCAAGATCAAATAAATGCCGAAAATGAAAAGCCTTCATTTAGGCTTTTAGGGTTCAATGTATTGAGTCTGTGTATCCATCTTGCCTCTTCCTGCAACAAAACTACATCGAGATCGCCCTTTCTTTCCCCTAGCTTTTTCACATAGATGCCCCAGAATTTTAGCACCTCCATTTCACCATTATGTACTTCCAAAATGTGTCTCGCTAGGGGGGTGTCACTTCTCGTTTTAATAGTACTCAGATGCTTCGAGATCCGACGACGAAACTCCTGTATGGTTTTTCCTACATAAATCATGGGGCAAGTACACATAGCCCCATAAATCATCCCTCTGGTTTTACAGTTGATAAATTGTCTTATCTCAAATCTTCTCTTATCAATGGGATTAACAAAATCTTTAGTTTTCCATATAAATGGACAGAATGAACAGTTGCCACAGGGATATGAACCTACCACCGGAGACTGTAACCATGTTTTTTTGCCATCTCCCTCAAAATGACTATGCACAAATT
This sequence comes from Phyllomedusa bahiana, assembly GCA_025379985.1. Taxonomy (NCBI): domain Eukaryota; kingdom Metazoa; phylum Chordata; class Amphibia; order Anura; family Hylidae; genus Phyllomedusa; species Phyllomedusa bahiana. Next base: position 116,865 of record JAODAL010004441.1, on the reverse strand, counting down.
CATCCCTAAGATTTTTTCCTCTTCTATAAGTGACACTAGGATATTTAGGAATCACCTCAGAGAATACTGGATCTGCCCTCAGAATGTGCCAATGTCTTCTAAGTATAGCTCTCATTTCATTAGCTCTATTATCAAAGGTACCTATAAAACGCCTTCCTCAAACATTTTTTGGATAACCCCTTGCCTGAAAATGTGCATTTAACTTTATACATTCTTCATTAAAAGCCTCTAAAGTAGAGCAATTCCGAAGAGCCCTAAGAAATTGGCCTATAGGAATCCCCTTTTTTTGAGAAGGTGGACGCCAGCTGGAAAAGTGTAACAAACTATTGGTAGCCGTATTTTTCCGAAATATCTTTGTCTGAATCTGCTTGTTTTCATCCAACATAATTTGAAGATCCAAAAAATTAATTTATTCTCGATGAATTTCAAACGTGAATTTCATCCCAATTTCATTATCATTGAGTCTAGATTTCAAAATCCCTGAATAATTTTTCACTACCATCCCAAAAAATCAATATATCATCAATAAAGCGGGCACGGGCAGTACAGTAAGATGGGGCGTAGCCCGGCATGGAGATGGTGAACTTGTCTGAGGATTGTTAGTTATGGGAGTATGGTGGCAGCTTTAGCAGCACATATTATTAGTGTGTGTGCAGGAGAGTGGAAGGGAGAGTGGGTTTTGTGGATTCTCTGATGGCTAATTGGTGAGCACCTGAAAAGGGTGTGTACCTAACATGATATAAAAGGAAATGAGCTTTGACCACATGGGACCGGACCTCTAACCCCTGATGAAGCCAGGTTAGCTGGTGAAACATGTTGGGGAGGTCAGGCATGACGTTTTAAATTGTGATTTCTCACCTCTGTCTACAAGTGCCACCCGCTGCAGAGGGTGTCAAAAGGGGGCCTTATTTGTCCTGGGACGATTGCCCAAGTAGGAGGCTTGAGATCCCTCACTGGAGTTAATAATTTGCTATATATAAGGCTTTCCTGTTGGTAGGTGGGGTTCCACCAGACTTGATAATGGAAAAGGAGCTATTCCTTCCTTCAGAAGTAGAAAGGGTTAAATGGTGAGGTTAGAAATCAGGTTTTTAAATAGTGTGTATAGAGGTTAAGAGTTATACATAATTAAAGTTATGTTTTAGTGTTTTATAGATAGAGAACTGATAGAGTTTAAGTTTGCCTATGGCAAAACAGTAAATATATATCATGCTTCTTAATGCACACCAATATCCTGCTGGCCTCAGATGCAACTAATTGGTACTGCATGCTGTTCTGTAGTCTATGATCCACAAGTACACTCAGATCCTTCTTATCAAGCAATACTCCGAGTTTTTTACCCCCAAGGACATATAATACCTGCAGATTTACATTTATCCACATTTAACCTTATTCGCCAAGACGATGCCCAAATACTCAGGACAACAAGTCAGAAAAGAGGCACCACCACGCCAGTTTTAAGACACATTAAATGAGTGTATAGTGCACCTGAATGAATGGCCCTGTGAAAAATCTGGCGTGTGGCATACCTTGCATAGTACAATTGATGCGTTTATCTAGGCACATAGCATAATGTAGGCGCATAGCATATAATTACTAGCATTTTTGATGCGCCTACTTTAGGCGCATTCAAATATGTTATGCCTGGCGTATAATGCGCCTAGTTCTGGTGTTCTACAGTTCATTTATATAGAGAAATAGGGTGTCTACAGATTTTGGCGTAAAATGCACCAAAAAAATGGTGCAACCCTAATGGGACATGTCGCCCTCAGTGTGTCCAGGTCTTCCTGCAATTTATTCAGTTCACTTAACAATAGTTAATCTGCTGGTACTTATAAAGTGCAATACATGGTACATTGCAGTGATTTATAAAGTGCAATGTTTTTGGTCTAACGACTTGTAACTAGCACTTCTGAAGCATCTTCTCTTATAACTCTGTGTTGTGCTGTCCCTTTGTTATTCCTTCTAGAAATGCATTATTAAATAAATTCAGTAATACAATCAGCAAGCTGGGCATTGACAATCTAGGGGTGTTTTGATGGCTTATGATGATTCAACAGTGCTAAATTTGTCAATTGGATGATGTTATGCTACACTGATTAGCCATAACAACAAAACCAGCAGTCTTATATTTTGTAGGTGCCCCTCAGTCCACCAAATGCTTTAACTCATTAAGGTATCGATAATACCTTTGAAGTGTCCCGTCTTACATACCTCCAAAACGTTTGGTCCCTCAAACGCTTTAATTCCTCAAGGCTTAGACTCCACATGACCTTTTAAGCTGTCCTGTGGTATGTAGCTCCAGGACATTTGGTCTGTCAAATGCTTTGACCACTAAAGGCATGGACTCCACAAGACCTTTGAAGCTGTCTTGTGGTATTTAGCTTTAAGACATTTGTTTAATCAAATACTTTGATCCATCAAGGCATGTACTGCACAAGATCTTTAAAAGTATCCTGTGGTACCTAGTTCTAAGGCTATGATCACACGGCTTAACTGCGGGACGTAATTACGCCCCGCAATTACCGCCGTGTGGAAGGGGGCGGGAGCGGGGGAGTGAGCGGGGGGGCGGCACTTCGCCGGCCCATTGACTTGCATTACCAGCGGTGCGTATATGCCGCTGGTAATTCACATGTCACTTATCTCCCCGCCCAGCGGGTTCGCCGAGCAGGGAGATGAGACTTAATCCATAGTTCTCTATGAGAACTGTGGATTACCGTAATTAATGGACCGTTTTCAGCCCGTAATTTGCGCACTTCGGCATGTAATTACGGACCGAAATACAGCCCATTTTAAGCCGTGTGAACATGGCCTAAGACATTTGGTTCGTCAAATGTTTTAATCCATAAAGGCATGGACTCCACAAGACCTTTGAAGGTATCCTGTGGTACCTAGTGCCAAGAGAACCCAGTTGTCCTACCCTTGTCAAAATTACTCAGAATATTATGTGTACTAATTTTTCTTGCTTGTAAAGTTTCAGAGTCATGAACTGCATGCTTTCTTGTTGACTAACATATGCCATTCCCTCATAGGTGCCATTGGAAAAAAGATCAATATTTTTTTACTTGTTATCAACCTGTTAGTGTTATGACTGATCAAAATATATCATGTGTTTAAAGCAATTTTCAATAGAACAACAAGTAATCCCACATCACTATTTTACCAAGGGGTTATCATAGTTCCCAAATGAAAGAGCCTCTACAAAATATGAGCCTCTTGTTAGGATATTGGTTAGCACTGTTGCTTTATAGCATTCAAGTCATTGTTTGAAAACCAAACTGGGATATATAGTACCGCAATATTTAGTTAACATTTTAGCTTGACTTTATTTGGGGTGCTTCTGACTCTATTCAATTAGCAAACATCTTAATAGATTGGTCATGGTAAAGCAGAGAATTTAGATTGTGAGCCGTACTGAGGATAGGGACTAATGGAAAGATTGACAATCTCTATAAACAAACAAAGACAGCACTATAGAATGTCTTGCAGCTATATAAACCACAAAATACGTAGTAAAATTCAACTTATGAAGCAAAAAGTTTTGCTCTAACAGAATTTCGCAGAATATATGTTATTACTGTTTATCATAAAGGGAACTTGTCAGCAGCAGATAGCTTCTGAAAGGTTCCCCTAAAATTCCCGGGAATTTTTTTGGGCAAAGGCTTTTTTTGAGGGCCCTCCAAAAATTAATACATAAATGGTTGAAGGTTCGGGGGGATCCGCGGGCCACTGCAAGCGGGGTGGTCTTTTAACCCAACCCCCAGGGAAGGAATCTAAGTACCCCCGGGTTTTTCCCACCGACCCCGCCCCCCAAAAGGGGGGGAAATTCCCTGCGGCGTGGGGAAACCAGGTTTTTTTCCCCCTGAGGGGATTTGGGCTTGGGGGGGTGGGGGCCCGGGGGTCCAGCGTGGGTAAAATGTAACCCAAACCCTTTTAGTCGGGGCCAGGCGGGAAGGGGTTCGGGGGAAGGCAGCAGAGGTTGGGGTTTCGGGGGCCGGGGAAGGGTTTCGGGGCCCGGCGGGCAAAAGGCAAGGTCGGGAAAAATTTAGCGGAAAGGGTGGTACAGGGTAAAAAATACGGACTAAAGGGGACATTTCCAAAACTCACTCTAACCCACACCAAAAATTTGGGGCAGGACGGTGGGGGCAAAACCCTTTAAAATAGAACCAACTTCCGGGAAAAAAACCAAAAAATTAAATGGGACAATGGCCCTTTTAAAATTGACCCAAGTGGCGCCCCCTGCGCGGTGGGGGAAAGGGACGAGCAGGCATTTTTCGGGGGGGGGGGGGCGTTCCCCAAGAGGGGGCCAGGTAAAAAAGCAGGGGGCCGGGACCGTTGTGGACAATGGTCAAAAATATATCCACAACATAAAGGGCCCAACCTTTTAAGGGGAAAAGACTTTTTTTTTGTGTAAAAATTGAAAAAAAAATTTAAGAAAAATAAGTAAATTTCCCTAATAGGAGGGGGGATTGGTGGGACGCTTTATAGGATAACTTTAAATTTAAAGTTCATAGGGGTTTCCCCGGAAGCCCCCGTTTATTTAAAAATGCAATTTTAGCAGAAAAGTTCCCTCCCACTTTGATAGTTCAGATGGACTGTGTTCCTATCGATTTATCTTCGGGTTTGTATAAATCCCATTGCCAGGAAAACCCTGAATCTGACTTTTAAAACTAGTTTCCCCTTTGTTTTGGTGAACTTTTGAGCTCCCTTTTGGGGAAATTAAAAAGAAATTTTCCCCAAAACGCTATATTATCTAAAAAAAAAATTTCTATCGTTATTTTTTAAAAAAAAAAAATTTTTGGGTTTGGACCAAATATCCAATATTTCTTACTGGGATGGAAGATTTCATAGTGGGGAAAAAATTTCAGTAGATGTGCTTATCTAAATTCTCCCAAAATATAAAAGAAAAAAAGCTTTTATATTTAGATACTCAAAACTTTCCAAGAATTGTCGTAAAATGATGGGGGCATGTGCTTAGCATTTCATCTTGTGCCCCAAATTTTTTTTTCTCCCTCTGTCTCACTTGAAAAAGATCCATATTTCATTAACCATAAACTTCAAAGCAAATTTTGTACATCTTTCCCTTTTTTGGGGGGTTAGAGCGGGTTTCTAAGTGATAGAAAAATTTTTTCTTCGTGCCCCCCTTTTTTTGACCCCCCCTTTTGGGGGAACAAAAGGGGTAACCCTTAAAAAGGCCCGTGAAAAATGGGGGTTTCAAAAGTCAATAGTTCATTTTTTTAAATTGGGGCCCTTTCCAAAACCCGGAATTTAAAAAATCCCGAATTTTTTATAACATTACTTCTGGTTTTTTATTCCTTTTTTTCCCTTGGTTTTTTTGGGAAAAATGGATGACAAATTTGCTAAAAATTTAAAATTCATTTTTTTTGTGTTTTTCACTATGAAGGGGTTTTGGGTTTTTTCAAACCTTTTCCTTTTTTTTTTTTAAAGCTATGTGGGCTGTATTGGTTCAATTTAGTGTATTTAAAATTTTAAAAACTGCCTTTAGGGGAAAAATTTAGAAATTTTGGCCCCCTAGTTTAGGTTAAACAATGTAGGAAAAATAAGCCCCTTTAGGTTCTGGAAAGTAGAATTAAACCCTTTTAGCTGTTTAAAAGGCAAAAGGGGGAAAATGTATGAAAACTGTTAGGTTTAAGGGGTTTCTTTTGTTGCCCATAGCAAACCCCTTTTATTTTTTCCCGGCACTCCCTTTAATTAAAAAAGGGGGGGGGAAAAAATCTGATTGGTGCTATGAGCCCAACCAAAGACAGCCCTTTTTGACCCCAAAACGGTTTTTATACATTAGGCCAATAAGGGAAAAATTTTTTTTGTAAATTATTTTTTCCCCCACAAACAGGGCCCTTCCTAGGGTAAAAATTTCATGAAGGGAAAATTTTTCCCCCTCCTTTTAAAATGTTTAGACATGATGCGATACAGTGCTTACCCGTGGCCCAAAAATACCGCCGAAAAGGCATGCGATGCTACAGGGCCCGGGACTCCCAAAGGGGGGCCGGCGGCACAAAAAAGGAAATTGATTTTTACTGCCGGCCCGGGGCCCCGTCATAAATTCCCCTACAGTTCTAGGGGGGAGCCAATCACCTCACAGTCCAAAGGGCTTTAAAAAATATTTTAAAAAAGTGCCCCCCCCAGAGCCACCCTCCCCCCTCTCCTTTTGTACTGTGTACGGGGAACCCTTCCCGGGGTCTCCCCTTTCAGGCAAGTTGGGGGCAGAAAATAGAGGAGGGGTGTCTGTTTTACCGGTGGACCCGGAAAAACTGCTTTCCCCATGTCCTTTCCTTACCAACCCCGTTTTTCTTCCCGAGATGTTGGGGCTGGGGAAAAAAAAGGGCAGCTGCATTTCATCAGGTAAGTGTGTGTGTGTATGTGACTGTAAAATATGTGGTATGGATGTGACGGTTATGTGTTTTGTATGGATGTGATGAAAATGTGTTTTTGGATGTGAAATTATATATGTGTGGCTGTAGTGTGTATAAAGAAAATATATCTGGTTTTGTATTTTAGATGTGTGGTTTGTATGTATGTGTTGGGATGGGAACCCAAAAGGGTTTTATATGTGTGATCCCTTTTTGTCAATTTTAATGTATTAATCGTATAATACCTCCGTCTTTATTTTGAGTTTTTTAAAAACTGCCTGTATAAACCTTTTAAATTTTTTTAAAAAGTTAGCAAATGGGGGAAATTTAAAACTGTTTGTAAAGGGGTTTTGTTATTAGTAGTAATTTTGGATAATGTTTATTTTCCCCCAAAAAACCAAAAAAAGATGGGTCTGTTTCAGACCCCACCTTGATATTTCCAAAATGGCTGCCCCGCTTAGATGTTTTTTTCCTTTTATACAAAAAGAGAGGAGGATCCCTTTAAAATTTTAGATAAAAGGGCCAAAATTTAAGAGGGTTTATTTTTGCTTAAGGAATGTGTACACCCCTGATCTGTTAAAAACCCGACTCTTTGCAATAAAATCAGGGAGATCTCTTTGGGGCTGAGAAAAAGGGGAAAGGGTTGGATTTCTTTTTGCAGTGCTAACCCCAAAATTTCTGAAATTTGGTCCCCTTTTGGGGAAAAAAGAGCCCCTTTTTTGGTTCTTTCTAAAAAATTTTGGGGCCCCCCGTGTGAGGGCGTGTTTATGTGTATATATATATATATTTTATATTTTAAAATATTTAAAATTTATACACACAACATCCAAGGATATCGATGGGGAAAGGGGGGGAAGGGGGTTTTGATTGAAAATTTCCGGGCCACAGGGAGACGGAGGCTCCCAAAAAACAACTACAGGTAAGAGGGTTTTTTAAATTTTTTAAAAACCCCGGAAAATTTTGTCTTGTGGTTGGGGGACCTCTGGGTCTCGATATTTTTTTGGGTGGAAAGCAGGTTTTTTTTTTATGGGGGGCCCAAAATACTTTCTTTATTCCCAAAATTGTATAGTGCTTTTCCAAGGGTTTTTTTTTTTGTTTTTGTGTATTGAGTATTTTTGGGGGGGTTCCCCTGGTTTGGGGCTTTCTGCCTTTGGGCTCCCCGAATTGTTTGGGGGTTTCCCTTTAGTGATACTCTCTAGGGGTGTGAAGTCAGTGAGTAGTCTATTGGTGATTTGTAGGCCCAAAATTTTGGTTTTTAGAGAGCCCAAATTTTGGTTGGGTAATTTTAAGGCCTTTTTTTGGGGGTTGGGAAATCGTTGGCCCCCCTCTTTGGGGGAGGGGAGGGGAAAAAGCGCGCCATTCCCGCAATTTTTACGCTTTGATACGTGTCTTGTTTTTTTGTGTGATAGGGATTGTGTGAGTGCTAACCCAAGGGGGAAATTGGTCTAGGACCTTTTTACTGCAGAAATTTAAGTTTCGACAGAGAAGAGGGGGGGAGAAAGGAAAAGGTGCCGTCCAAAATTGAAAAAACACACTCCCTATCACTTTTGTAAATGTAAATGTCTTGCCTCCCCAGGTTAAATTTAAATCAAATGTTGGGATTTAAATAGGATTTTTGGGTGGTTTTTGTATTTGAGTTTTAGTGAACAAATGACACCAACCCGGCTTTGTAGGGGGGTAAGGAATTTCCTTGGTTTTATTTTGGGTTTAGTTTCACAGCACCATTGCTGGTTTTAGGGGAAAAAAGAATTTTTAGACCCGAGGGCTTTTTGTTGATAGGAAGAATCAGGAGGATTTTGGGGGCTTCAGTAAGTGAAAGGGTTTGATGAAAGTGGCTTGACTTGGAGAAGTGAAAATGTTCCCGAAGGATTTTCAAATGCTGAAGTGTGATTTAAGACCTCAGAAAGAAATTTTTGAAAAAAGGATGGTAAGGGGCTGAGGGGGTTTTATTTTCCCCGAAAGAAGGGTGGGGGCCCCCGGGGGTGCAGTGCCCTTTTGGGGTATCATCCCCAGGAGAAGTTTTGGAAAAAAAAAATGTGTGATTTCCACCCCCCTGTAATGGCGGAGGGAGATTTCCTGGGTTTTTTGGGAGGGGTTTTGATTGTGTTTAAACCCGGGGGGGGAGGGGTTTTGGGTGTTGTAATGTGGAACATCCCCCAAAGCGGCCCCTCTGCCTCAAAGCCCTCCCTTTTTAGCTATTTTTGCCCTTTTTACCCAAATTTAGTCCCCCTTATTAAACCCAATATGCCTAGAATACCCGGAAACCTCTGGGCCATTGCCCCCCCCCCAAAAAACTGTTCAAAACAAAACCTGCCTCCTGTAAACCCAACCCACGGGTCCTTGCCCCCGTGTAGCAAACCCCCGAAAAGTCCCCTTGGCCTTGCCGCCCCTTCCATGTTTACTTTCCCTTTTCCAGGGCCCCGCCCACTGTTTCCCCCTTAGGATGTCACATCCTCTTTTCCCTTTTGGGGTTTAAAGCCCCCCCCTTCCGGGGGCACCACTTTGGAAAAAAGATGGTGGCAAACAGAAATGTATTTCCCCAAATTTTGGATACAGATATGGGGAATATGGGGAGAGACCCCGCCAAACCCCACAGTGGAGAACCTAAGGGACTGGGGGAAGAAAAATACAGTGGGAGAGGCTCTAACAGATGAGGATGACAAAGGTAGGGGAAGGGAAAGAGCAGCTGAACTTATACTAAAAAGTAGGGGAAAAAAAAATCCCGCTTTCTGCTTTCAGGAAGCCCACCAGCTGGCCCCCCTGCATTGCACACCCGGGGGAAAGGGTTTTTGGAGGAGCAAATCACTGACCAGTGGAGAGGGCTCAGGAATTGACTACGGGGAGAAAAACCCCCTTTTTCTCCAGGCCCCACTGCAAGGGGAGGGGGGTGGGAAGGCCCCCAAAAATATTATTTACTTCCCCGAGGGCCGTGTTGGGCTTAAAAAGGTGAATTTCGGGGCCCTGAAAAAAAAACCTAGCCCCCTTTTCAGGAAGTAGTAGGTTTGAAGGAAAATACACGGGAATTAGGAAGATTTATGGTCCCTTTCCGGAAAATTAAAGCAGGGGATTCAGACGGGGGCCCCTTGTGCCGAAAACCCTCATCAAAGGGCCCAAACCCCCTATGGGGTGAGTTCCCTGCTGCCTCCCGAGTGTAAAAATTTTTGAATGACAACACCAATTTTGGAGGGGAATTTTCCATGCATGGAATTTTCAGATGGGTTTTCTGATCTGGGATTCTCCTCCCTTTGAGAAAAAACCCCATGCCGGGGTGCTGACCAGGCTGAAGGATGGCCTGTTGGAACCAAAGAAGGAACAGGCTGAAGATGGTTGGCCTGAGGGGCGGGCTCTTTCCGAGAGTGTGGGCTTCAGTTGCAAAAGGCATGGAAAAATTTTGCCTGGGGGGGCAAAGTTTTTATCAAGGCCTTTCTTTCCGGGGATGGGGGCCAAAAATATGAGGGGCCCCGGGGCCCACAAGGCCCAAAACCACCTTACTTGCTTTAATGCAAGGGCAGGACCCCTGCTCCCCCAAAAAAAAGAAGGAAGGACCCCAAAACTAGCTAGGGCCCCGCTCCGTTTTCTGTTTTATTTCTTAAGCCAGCCTCCATTGGGGCAGGGATTTTCCCCTTCGTGCAAATTCTTGGGATGGGGCAGTGAAGGCAACCCCCCTTCCCCCTTTTATTTAAGATTTGGAGTCCCTTTCCCGAAGCTGAAAAAAAAGTATTGCCAGTGTCCCCCCATAGGCACCCCGGGAAATTTCCAGAAGCCCCTTTAAGTCTTTGTATCGGAAAGGGAAGGGGCTTTTCCCCGGGGGTTCTAGGCAGGCCCTGCAGGCCAAAACAGCCAGTTTGGGGACTACTCTGCCCAAGGGGTGGACCCAAACTGCAAGGGGGGACCTTCCCGTTTTCAGGCTGGGAGCTGCAAACCCCCAAATGCGGGTGGATAAAAAAGCGGATATCGTAGTCGGGGCCCCTCCCTCGTCCCCTTTTGGTCCAGTGACATCTCCCTTTTCAACCTCAAAATCTCTTTAGCCCGACAGCGGGTTTTGGCTTTAGTGTTCTCTCCTTTCCCGCCCGGTTACCCTCACCTTCTGGGTTTTGTGTTTTCTTCATCCAGCCACCCTTTCTTCCCCCTTCCCCAAGGGGGGGAAAGAGGTGAAGAGGGGAAACGGGAAAAGAATCCGGTGACATGAAGGAAAAACCATGATTGCTTAGAAATCATGAAGGTGTTTGGGCCCTTATTTGAAAACCCGGTATGGTTTTTTTGTGGGGTGGATTTCCAAAATTTGCAGACAGGGGCAGGACGATTTTTACTTGGGGTATTTGGGGAGCACCTTTCCCCCCAGTGGTTTGGGAAACAAAAGTTGCCCCTCGCATAAGTCAAGGCCCCCAAAAAGCGGAGCATGACGTATGGCAGAGGGGCCAAAAAAGAGCCAAAATATGTAGGGGCCCCAAGATACGCTTTCAGGGTGGGGCCCCTGGACTTTGGACTATTTTGGGGAAAACCCGAGGGGTTTCTCACCGGGTGCGGGGGAAACCCGTGAAAAGGGGACAAGCCATTAAAGGGGGCCCGATGTATGCACTGCTGCTGCCCCGGGGCACTGGCTTTTTCTGAAAACAGGCACATGGGAAATGAATGCAGAAGGGTGAAACCCCTTGGCTGTCCCAAACAAAAACCCCCAAAAGGCCCCAGGAGGGGGGAGAAAGGGGAAGCAAGTCAGCTGTTTGTGGTGCAGGAAAGGGAAAATTGCACCCCCAACCCCCAAGGGGCTTTTTGGGGCCCAAGATGCAGAAACAAGCTCGCTGGAAGAAAAGCAAGCTGGAAAAAGAAGGGAGGCCAAGAAGAACGAGAACAACGCTATATGGAGTAGGGAGGCGTCCCCTGGTTTTAGCCACGGGCGCTATACCCCCCCCAGCTGTAGCTGCAATGGGGCACATGGAACCGGACTCTGACAAGCACGGATGCTTAAAGGTGGCAATAGAAACAGTCATGCCCTTGGCCAGACAGCCTGCCTCATAGCTTGGTTCGAGAACTCTCTGGCCCACTCCCCGCGTGGATAGTTAGCTCTCTCGCCCTATGAGATCCGGTAGGCATACTGCCCCAGGCTAGGTGTAATATTTCCGAGCAGCAGTTGTAGCTACAAAACATGCCCTATGACCTCTTATGTGACACAGTGGAGTAAGAGTTGTTGCTAATGGCATTCTAGAGTTTTCATTCCAGATCCACTCAGACGTTGCTCTCGCTCATAAGTTACAGAGTCGCTAGAGTCGACTGGGTCTACGTGAAGAAGTTTGTGTGTTATAACTCCCTAGAGCCGAGATTTGAGGGCCGTACAAGTCCTGCTGCCACAACCACACCTGTCAAGTTGGCGATGTAAAAGCCCAACTGCATCCTCGCTTCCACTGTAAGTATTGCTCACAGCCCCAGAGATAGCGGCAGATTAGCTGCGTTAAACTGATATCTTGCGAGTAGCTTATGTGCTTTTAAAGGGGTGTTTAGATCTTGAGCTGTCGGGCTGTTCAGTTAATTTTCTCAAATTTTGAGATTTGAAAGTCCAGGGGCGTGTCTCTCCTGTCAGCAGCGTGTCTCCCCCCCAGGAGGCAGCTCCCCTCAACTGAGAAGAATCTCTGGTGGTGGTGACATCCTCCATTTTCTATAAAGCAGGGGATGCAGAAGGTTGTCCACTGGATATAACAGCTGTGTAAGCCTTCTGCCTGGCTTCATGTCCTGCAGCCTAGCTTCACAATCTGCAGCAAAGCACCTGTTATATCTCTTAGTAATTCACAACAAATTACACTGAAGTCCAGCAGCTTCACTCCTAGTGTTGTTCACCCAAATTGTCTACTGACAACAGCAGAGATCTTTACTCAACTAATCAAGGCAAATGTCACCTTTCAAGTAAAGACCTCTGCTTGCTGTCTGTGACATGTGAGTGAAATTTGGGGGAGACAAGCAATTCAGCTATGAGACAAGACTCTGCTCAACCTGTAATAACATTTTTGGGCCTGATAGAGTAGTGGTAGAGCGTGTTTGGCTTTACAAGGAAGGGTTTTTGAGTCTCAGTCCCCTCACAGTCAAATCCCTCCCCCCCCTAAATCTACACATATGTAGAGAGACCTAAAATATCATATGTCAATCTCTATAATGAATATACACCACACTAGCTCACCCTATATCAATGCGTCTCGTTTATCCCCCAGAAGTATATGCATTGTATCACGTATGTTGGAAGTGCTTGGTGTGACTGCGAGGATGGGACACTATATAGGGGAGCTTTGTGTGTGTATATAAATAAAATTATAGATGTTCACACATATATTTTTCTATCTTATCTTACATATGTGTACAATTTATAAAAGGAAAAAAAAAATACTGATGGGGATTGAACTCCCAACCTCTGTCTTGGAGGGCCAATCACCTAAGCACTGCACCACACAAGCTTATACAGACATAGTGTTGAATCCTTATGTTATACACTACAGATGAAGATGTCATAAGGAGGCGGGGCTTGCATTCGATCTGAGGAACAGAACGCCTTCTTTTCCAAGTAGCAGCTTAAGGACTGGATCTGTGAGGAGGTGAATCAACCTCTTGGCAAAAGCCCCTTAAACAGGCAGTAATTGCCCAGAACATTGACCCTAAAGCTGGGAGATGTACATAGAGGCAGCAGCCCTTGGTTTCACTATCGATTTTAACAGCTCAGAGGGGAGTAAACACAGAGTGTGCAGGCAGCCAATCACAGTGCAGGGGGTGTGGCCGGGGCGTTTCTTGTCTAGGGGCGTATCCCAACAGGCTGAATGAAATGTCAGCCAGCCAATCACAGTGCAGGGGGCGTGTCTAGGGTGCAGGAATCGACCAGGGGGCATTCTGACCAGCAACAGCAGAAATAGAAGACAGTTTTACAGAGAAACTGATATCTGCTAAACCAAGTGACAGAGGTAATGCAACCCAATTACAAAAGTGCTTATTTTTACTGTCCCCATAATCTGAGACATGATCTTTGTAACGATAAAACCCCTTTAACTCTTGGTCAGAACCCATGCATATATTTGTGTGTGACGGAGGAGTACTGGGGACCCTCTTGCTATTACTGGGGTACTGTGGGTTGGAACACAGGGGAAGACTGGGGGTATAGACCACAGACTGCCTTAAAGAGGAAAGACAAACCGGGAAAACCCCTACTCACTAGGATGAAGTTGACAAAGACTGGAACCTGTCGAGAATAGGGAGTACCAGGAGAAAGTATGCCCCTAACGCTAGCTATTGAAAATCCTCAGGAGACTGATGGAGGCATATATGTCCTGGGAGTCCATATATTGAGTGAGGGGTCAGAAGATAGTGACACAATCAGAGCCAGGAGGAGAAGAGAAGCCTCCCCAAAGGGCAGCTTTGACCCCCATGTGTATATTGATGCTATAGGAGTCTCAAAGGGTGTCTGATTAGTTTAAGGTAAGGGACCAGGTGGCCGCTGGGTTTGAATCTCTGCTACCGATAATCACTGTCTACCCAACAGGAGAAGCTGCTGTACTTTATCCCAGACAATACAGAACCGAATGGGAAGGTCACTGTGGCCATTAGAAAGCTAGATGATCTCTCAGAAGAATTAAAGTGTAACTCAGGCATAAATCACCCCTGGGAACAGTGGTTTACTTCATGGTTTAAGGGTTGGCAGGGAATGCTTGCCCAGATAGGTATTGCCATATTGATTGTGTTGCTAATACTTGCTCTAATTGTCTGTTGTGTTCTCCCTTGTTTGAGGAAACTATTTGTGAAAGCTGTGGACCAGACTACTCCCATTATGATGAACAGTTGTCCACGGCCTGGCCTCTATGATGACAGCGACACTACCACACCCTTCAGCTGTCCAAAGCCTGACACCTATGATGATGTGGACATTAAGACACTATTCCATGAGAGACCATTGACGTCAGAAGTGCTCCGGAAAGTCATCTACTCCCCTCTGCAACCGCACATCTCATCAAAGAATTAGACCATAGAAGTGTAGGGTGAGCTAGGGCGTACCAGGGACTGCGGGGCCGCCCTTGTCGGGGCGAGGTACTTCCGTAAAAAGACAGAATAGGGAAAGAGGATAGGGAAAGATTAAAATGAGTCCAAAGTCTCAAGGGGGGACTGTTGTGGATGGGAACAAAGGTTATATATATGTGTGATCCTTTGTGTCTCTATTTTAATGTATTAGTTATTATATACCTCACATATACATGTACACATACATATGTATATATATATATATATATACATATATATATATATATATATAATAGGCACATACCTATATAATACAGCATGTAAAACCTGTAGTAGTTTGTAGAGATCGACGTGTAATCAAAGCTGGCGCCTATTCAGAAGTTACACCCTGTGTCCAAAGCATTCCTGAGCTGTGAGGAGTGGTCTGGAGATAACGACATTCCAATAGACCCACACAGCCACGGACAAGTGATGCTTCATATATATTAAATATAATATTATACAAAATATTATAAAAAAGTATAAAAAAAGCCACCATTTTGTGAATAAAGCAGAAAGAACTTTCATAGCAGCAAGGCTTGTTGTGATTTGTTTTCTCGGTGCACCCTTTGTTATTTTTAAGATAATTTGGCCCCCCACAAGGACAGAATAGCCCCTTTGAGGCTACTTTCTATTTCAATATGATAGAGGAGAGAAGCTGAGCTCTGTGATATATAGGGTTATATGACAGAGAAAGAGAAGCTGAACTCTGTGATGTATAGGGTGATATGATAGAGGAGCTGAGCTCTATGATATATAGGGTTATATGATAGAGGGAGAGAAGCTGAGCTCTGTGATATATAGGTTTATATGATAGAGGAGAGAAGCTGAGCTATGTGATATATATGGTTATATGATAGAGGGAGAGAAGCTGACCTCTGTTATATATAGGATTATATTATAGAGGAGAGGTACTGAGCGCTGTGATATATAGGGTTATATGGTAGAGGAGAGAAGCTGAGCTCTGTGATATATAGGGTTATATGGTAGAGGAGAGAAGCTGAGCTCTGTGAAATATAGGATTATATGATAGAGGAGAGGTGCATAGCTCTGTGATATATAGGGTTATATGATAGGGGAGAGAAGCTGAGCTCTGTGATATATAGAGTTATATGATCGAGAAGAGAAGCTGAGCTCTGTGATATATAGGGTTATATGATAGAGGAGAGAAGCTGAGCTCTGTGATATATAGGGTTATATGATAGAGGAGAGAAGCTGAGCTCTGTGATATGTAGGGTTATATGATGAAGGGAGAAGCTGAGCTCTGTGATATATAGGGTTATATGGTAGAGGAGAAAAGCTAAGCTCTGTGATGTATAGGGTTATATGATAGAGGAAAGAAGCTGAGCTCTGTGATATGTAGGGTTATATGATAGAGGAAAGAAGTTGAGTTCTGTTATATATAGGGTTATATGATTTGATGCTGAATTTCTGAGTAAGAAGCAGATAAATCTGTGAAAGTGAAACTGAAAGTCTTGCTTACCCCACCCACATACAGTGATTGACAGTTTACTCTTTACATACACTGACACAGGGAAAGTGGTCAATCACTGCACTTAAAGGGAATCTGTCACCAATTTTTTTTTTATTTATTTAATCAAGACCCTGGTCCATTTTCTTTTCCTCTTAGCCATTTTTATTTCCTGATTGTAGATTTCTCAATTCGGCCGTCTATATATGATTGTGGGGAAGACATTCTTGCTTGCACTGCTTTAACAGCAGTCAGAGAGATACTTTACAGCAGCTTCATGCACATAGGAGCCTTAAGACTGACTTTGTCCCATTGACTTCTATAGGAGAGGTTTCTAGACATGCTGTGTGACCTGGGAAAAAGTCACTGTGCAGAGGGGGAGGGGTGGGGGGGCGAGAGGGGGAGCTGTGACATCTCCTCTTGTGACTGTTGGATTCTGTTTTTATCGTAACATTGGTGTCCCCTTTGATTTGACCCCTGTTTTATGAAAATTTTCACACTGCTGAAAAGCTCTTAAAACAAAAATATCGACTACATTAGGCTTAGTGGCCAAGTGAGAACTTGGGACTAAAAATGATTAAAAATATTTTGAAAGTGAAATGGAAAAATAAAAAAAATAACCAAAATTCTAAAAATGTGTTTAACATAAAAATGTGAGTTAAAAAAATAAGTCATTTCTTCATGAATTCCTTAAGGAGCCCAGTCAAATTTACTCTGCTTTTTACTCAGAATCCTGCCCAAATTATAAAAACTAGAAAACACAGAGCTTGCTTCTTTCTTCAACATTCTGCTCTCGATGGACAGCAAAACCACCTGACGGGTTCCCCTTTTGAAGCATCCGAAGACAAAGACTCAGTGTAGACAAAAATTTGACCTGGCACAGCCAGTGGAAATTAGGGAAGTGTTTATAATCTATCCCTATCTATCACTATCACTATCCATTTGCTGTTATTCTGCATACTAACAATTATAACTTTGCTTCTATTTGTGTTTCCGTCTCCTCCATGACACATTCAGTTACACATATGTTCGGTAACAAAAAATTATATTATCTATTATCCATTATCTTCAGTAGTGTCAACTGATTGTCTAATAGTGTGAGTCATGTCTTTAAATATGTGATTTAACATCTGTCCAGTTGAAGAAGATAAAGGTGGATTCCCTTCCAACCCCTTAGTAACTACAGATACACCTTTTTATAGTTACAAGTCAACACGCTGATTCACTGGCTCACAGGCAGTTTTCCCTCATCTTCCCTCGGGCTGTGGGGGGGTTTCTAACCCAGTGATTAGTATTTTTAACTTAAACCCCTTATCTGACAGACAATGTTTGTTATCTCTAACACAATAACAGACAATGCTTTTCAACCCACAGCCCCATGCGTAGTAAACGGACTGGAGGGAAAGCAAGGGGGAAGGGCGGGGCATAGGTCATAAACTCCCGGGTTGGTCACAGTGACTCAAAACTTACAACCACACCTCTCATGCTCCTCTAGGACCAGTGCTAGTGAAGAAGGGGTCTGCACTGAGAATGAAAGTGGTATTCCCCTGAGGCACACTTGGGGGTCTCTCCTCAACTTCCTTTTAGCTCCCGGTAGTTTCCAAAAAAAAGTAAAAGCTGGCCACACTCCCCGACAAGGGTATCCCAAATTTCCCCGGTCTTAAATCCAAAAAAAAATCTTTAGTGGATGCAGACTGAATATCACTTTTATAATTTTATTTCTATAAAGAACAACCCCTTAAAAACCAATACAGTGGGGGACTTGCGTTTTTCGAAATAGGGCAATGTGGCCCCAGTCCCGCAAAGTCCCCTGTTGGCATAATTATTCCGCCCCTCCGGCTATACCCGCGTCTTCAGCTTGGAGTCAAGCAAGCAAGGGGGAAAGGGGGGCCTTTACCCCGCGACCGCGCGACTTTCGGGAGGTCCCCCCTTTCTAAGCCTTTTAACCCCTTTGTATATGCTTTTTAAAGACAATAAGTACCAGTATTCTACAAGAACTTTTATAATTAAAAACATCTACAAAAAAATCTTGAAATTCAATGTTCGTTCTTTTCCCCCTTTGGGGCCCCAACGTATTCATTTTGTAAATCCATCTCGCCACTTTGTAGAGCTGCCTCTTATTAAACCCCTTCATAACCCTGCATTTCTCAAGAAACACCAGCGGAGTTTGACACATTTTATTTATATTCTACAAGTGTTTGCTAACACTTTTGCCCAAATTTTTTTAGTGGTTCCCCTTATTTTCCATTTGAGTCTTTTAGCTAGTCTGATGCTTGACCCATGCTCATTCCTGATTTTTAATCCCGGGAGTCTGTCCCTTTTAACCTTTGCCGCATGGGCATTTGAGTAAATACACTACCCTTTTGGGTGTACATTGTACTGTTATCCCTAAAAATAAATTTTCTTTCCATTTGTTGGATGTAACACAAATGGCCCTTTTATAATGGAGCTACAGTGCTGACAGTTAAGACATGGAAAAGTCCCTTTCTTTTGTACGTCTAAAAATGTCTGTTTTTTATTTGTTTTTCTTTTCAAAGTACTTGATACAATCTGACTACCAATTTTGTTTTCCCTTTCCTATACACAAAAGATGGCTGTTTTTTAAATAGTCCCCCCAAATTGGGCGTCTTACTTAGAATGTGCCAGTTTTTTTGGATAATTTTCCGAATCATTCTACTGTGTACATCGTAGGTACTGACAAATATGCATCTATCCTTTGTTTCTTTTTTATTTTGAATACCAATAAGGGTATTTCTCTCCTTTCTACCTCTCTCTTCAGCAATCTTGTCCATTTCCTCTCTATTGTACACCCTTGTTACAATCTTATCTATAATTTTTTTGCTGTGTTCTTCATACAGCTGGTCTGTAGAACATATTCTCCTTACTCGAGTGAATTGCCCTATAGGGATGCCTCTAAAGGTTTGTGGAGCATGGTAACTGTTCTTATGCAACATGTTGTTCCTTTCTGCAGGTTTAGAAAACAAACTGGTAACCAAACCCTGTTCTGTTTTTTTAACTTCCACGTCAAGATAGTGGACGGCGTCTTCGCTCATGGTAACTGTAAATTGGATTAATGGATGCAAGTGATTTAATGACTGTACAAACTCTCTCAGTTCTTGACCATTTCCTTTCCACACAACGAAGACGTCGTCCACATATCTATACCAAGCAACTACCTATCTGAAGCTCTCTAAAGTGAAGATCCGCCGCTTCTCCAATGATGCCATGAACAAATTAGCATAACTGGGGGCTACAGGAGACCCCATCGAGGTCCCCTGTAGCTGCAGATATATATCTTCCCCAAATTTAAAATAGTTTTTGGTAAGCACAATGTCCATCAAGGACATTAAAAAATTTATCTGGGCATTGGATAGTGACGGATCCTCACTGAGCGCCTCTCTTACTGCATTCAGACCATCATCCAATGGGATGTTGGTTATAGGGACTTAATGTCCAATGTACATAACCAGCAGTTTTGGACATCTGTGATTTTCTCTAAAACTTGACGGAACTGACCAGTATCTCTCAGCGAATGTGCATCTCTGTTAACTAATTTTTGAAGAAAAGAATCAACATATGCCGATATAGGTTCCATAAGACATCCAATCCCCAAGACGATTGGACGTCCAGGGGGATTGGATATAGACTTATGTACTTTTGGAACTAAATATAGTACCGGTGTTCTAGGATGACTACATATAAGCATATTTTTCACTTTTTTTTGTTATTAATCCCTGTTGTAAAGCACTTTCCAATACATCTTCAATAACTTGTGCATACTCAATAGTAGGGTCTTTTGTTAATTTTTTATACACTGATGAATCTGATAACTGTATAACAGCTTCTTGTATATATTGGGATTTGTTCTGGACAACAATGGCACCGCCCTTGTCGGCCTTCTTAATGACTACAGACGTATCCTCTTTTAACTGTACTAAAGCTTCCTTTTCTTTTTTTGATAAATTTTGATGTCTGCTTAATTTATATTTATCCCACATCTGTGTAACTTCTGTTACCACTAGCTGTTGAAACACTTCAAGGGAGGGACTTTGGACCTCTGGATCAAATTGACTTTTTTTTAAACACCTTCTTTGATGGCTGCATAGATTTATTAGATTCAACACCCTGAAAAAACATTTTTATGCGGATATTCCTGCATAGCTTATAGAAATCAACATTAAAATCAAATAATGTACTTTCTTTCATTGGAACATAATTAAGTCCCTTATTTAAGGCTGATACTTGTGCTTCGGTTAAACTTTTTTGGAAATATTTAGCACTAAATCTTGCGGCTTTGTGATTATTTTTTCTTTATCTGTGTGCCTTTTATCTTTTTTTGCGGGTCGCGTCCAGAGCTCCCTCCAGAGTCCGTTTCGGTGTTGTGATTCTTTTTTTCTAAAACATCAGCGGTTTGTGATTCCTTTCTAGTAATAGATCTTAACTGCATGCGTTTATTCTTTTGTATGTCCTCAGATCCAGTGCTGGTGTCGTCTGTATCCGTTTTCCTTGCTCTATCTTTTTTGAAATGACGTACTTTTGATCTTTCTTCTGCCCATGTGTACACCCGATTATAAAGATAATCCTTTGTATCCCTCTCGAACTTCTTTATTTTATTTTGAAGTAATTGGATCTTGAAATTTTCCAGTGTATTATCTTGTTCTTCTTTAGCTTGATTGTATTGCTCAATCGGAACAGATTTCTTGTAGTCTTCATTTACGTTGTTAATTTCTATTTTGATCTTTTCAATATTCAATTGTAGATATTGTATCGTCAAGTACATCAGGTCAATAGAGTAGTTATTACTTATGGCATACCATTTTTCACGATATGACTGATCATCTTGCATCAATATAGGCTGTATGGGGCTCCTCAAGCCTCTTGGAATTCTTTCATTTTTCACATATTCCGTGAGGGTAGAGGCGTGAGAGACCAGGCTTGCTTCTTTCTTCCGCAGCTGCTCAAGCTTTCTTGGAAGTTTAGTAGGAAACTCTTTCGTTCGCACCCAATTGTATCCAGCCGCTTCGGCTTCTTTCAAAATGTTAGCCTTCTGGCTTTCTGTGAAAGTGAAGGTTTCTGCCCGCCTGTCGGTTATACTTGCCACTTCGTCAAATGACATATTATGCAACTATAACAAACTACCATAGGATAATGCAACTGTCACTTTTAGCTAACCTGGTAGTTTCCAAAAAATGTAACGCTGTGCCACACTCCACTGACACAGGGTATCCAACTTTCCCTGGTCTATAAATCCAAACAAATCTTCAGTGGATGCAGACTGAATATCACTTTTATAATTTATTACGTATAAAGAACAACCACTTAAAAACAATACAGTGGGTTACTTGCGTTTATCGAAATAGGCAATGTGGCCAGCAGTCCAGCAAAGTCCATGTATGGCATATATTATTCCTGCCTCTCCGGCATAGTAGCTCCAGCGTCTTCAGCTTGGAGTCAAGCAAGCAAGTGGACAGGCGGGCCTTTACCGCGCACGCACGACGTTTCGGGAGAGTCCTCCCCCGTCGTACGTGCTTGAGAAAGGGGGAGGACTCTCCCGAAACGTCGCGCGTCTTAACTGTCAGCACTGTAGCTCCATTATAAAAGGGCCATTTGTGTTACATCCAACAAATGGAAAGAAAATTTATTTGAGGGATAACAGTACATGTGACACCAAAGGAGTAGTGTATTTACTCAAATGCCCATGCGGCAAAGGATATATGGGACAGACTGCTCGGAATATAAAAATCAGGCTCAATGAGCATCGGTCAAGCATCAGACTAGCTAAAAGACATCAAATGGAAAATAAGGAGGATACCACTACAAAATTTGGCGAAAGTAGTGTAGCAAGACACTTTGTAGAATATAATCATAATGTGTCAGAACTCCGCTGGTGTGTTCTTGAGAAAGTGCAGGGTTATGAAGGGTGTACACTAGAGAGGCAGCTGCTACAAAGTGAAGCGAGATGGATTTACAAAATGAATACGTTGGCCCCAATGGGAATGAACGAACAGTTGAATTTCAAGATGTTTCTGTAGATGTTTTTAATTATAGATGTTCTTGTAGGATACTGGTTACTTACTTGTCTTTATAAAAGCAGTATACGAAGGTCCGTAGTACGTGCTTGAGAAAGGGGGAGGACTCTCCCGAAACGTCGCGCGTGCGCGGTAAAGGCCCGCCTGTCCACTTGCTTGCTTGACTCCAAGCTGAAGACGCTGGAGCTACTATGCCGGAGAGGCAGGAATAATATATGCCATACATGGACTTTGCTGGACTGCTGGCCACATTGCCTATTTCGATAAACGCAAGTAACCCACTGTATTGTTTTTAAGTGGTTGTTCTTTATACGTAATAAATTATAAAAGTGATTCTCTCCCTCAACTGCCAATGGTGGCGTGTGAAGTGCCCTTGGTGTGCGGTGCAGATTAACCAGGCAGAAGTCAGAGGGTTAACTCTGAAACAGAGGCCGTCTTTACTTTCCAGTGATAGGGATTAGATAGCAGAGAAGTGTCAGCTCTCCTGTATGTATCAGTGGTTCAGCCATATTATGTTTGTTTTCAGCTGTTTTATTAGTTTGCAACTTACTGAGGTTTTCACACAGCCCAAAAAGACTGATCTATTTCTTTGGCAAAAAAACTCCCAGTTCCTTGTGTGTTCACAGTCAAACCTTCCAAGCTCAAGTTTAAATGCGAAGGAATATATTTGAGAGGTCCCGGATGTTGCTGGTTTCATGTCAAGGATAAGATATGATTGTTGGAGAACTGACTGCAATGACGGGGTTATTTGGAAATTTGCCAATGTGATATGCTTAAAATCTGCACGCTTTGCTTTTTAATAAGTCCTTGGTCAGTACTCTATATCCAGATAAAGCAAATAACCTTTCAATTTGGAATACCATAATATTATTTTAAAGCTAGTTGGACTTATAAAATTGGTGTCTCCTGGCTGAGTGTGATTTACTACATCGGTGAAAGAGATCCCTGTGCCACGACTTACTGTGTAAGGGCATGTTCACACGGCGGATTTGGCCGCGGTCATGGCCGCGGGTTCTGACGCGGTTTCCGCGGCCAAATCACGCCTAGTTTATTAACATGGTTTCCTATTGGAAACCGCGTTAATATTCACATGCCGCGGTTTTGGTCATGGCTTCGGGACCGCGGCCAAAGCCACGCGTGTGGAGAACTCTCCTGTCAATTCTTGACAGGAAGTGCTCTGCGCGGCGGACGCGCGGTGCTGCCGCGGGCGTCGCCGCGGGTGGTGTGCGGCCGGGCCGCGGCTCACGGCGCAGTTTTCCCCCTGCTATTAATTTGCATGGGGGGCGAACCCACAGCGCAAGCCGCGCCCCAAACCACGCCTCATCCGCACCGAGACCACGCCCAGCGACCGCGCTGCAAACCCGCGTCAGGAGACGCGAGTTTGTGGCGAGGTTCGACGAGATTTTGACCGCCGTGTGAACATGCCCTTAGGATGTCAAGAAGGACAGACAAGGCCAAGAAGGCAGCGCTGCAGGTAAGAGCTTATCTTACTAACCTCTGTCCTCCCTGAGTTTCCTCTTCATGTGTCGGAGCGCGGGTGTCGTAAGTGTAAGTGCCACAGCATATTATTTAGTACGGAACAACTGTAATACTATGGTATAGCATGTCTCCCATTGATACTTTTGTTGCAATTTTTGGATGTGTGGTTTTCTGTATTTATGTGCGCTGGATGTTATACAAGATTGCAGAACATGCAAGGAATGGAGAAAAGGGGACCTGGACTCCTCTTGCACCTCCTAAGTAAATATACTCTGAACCAGACACCATAGGAACTAAAGGGAGGAAGTCATTTTGGAGGGAAACAGGAGGGGAAATTAAATCTAAAAAATTCCCCCAAAACATTAAAATCTTCATAGCAAAATTTTGGTAGCAGTATGCATTGTACTGATTGTACTGAGGAGCTGAGAGACTGTCATGAGAGGTTGTGAACACTGTCATAAAATACCACCTTTGAGAACTTTTTGACCTGCTACACTAGATTTGCACTGCTGTATTGTTCCAGTATTGTGAAGTGGAAATGTCTAGGAGAACCAACAACTTGACTAAGAACAGTATGTTGTTTACCTGGGGCCCGAGTTCGATATATCACTGATTGGGTTGACATATTGCTGGGTGTTGCTGGTGAGAATCCAGCTGTCATGGTGCACATTGGCACCAATGACAGAGTTAGAAGTAGGTGGCGTGTCCTTAAAAACTATTTCAGGGACTAAGGCAAAAAGCTTAAGGCAAGGACCTCCAGGGTAATATTTTCAGAAATATTACCTGTTCCACGGGCCACACTAGAGAGGCAGCGCGAGATTAGAGAGGTGAATAATTGGCTCAAAAATTGGTGTAGGAAAGAGGGATTTGGGTTTTTGGAGAACTGGGCTGACTTCTATCTTGGCTACAGACTCTATGCTAGGGATGGGCTGCACCTAAATGGGGAGGGTGCAGCTGTATTGGGGGACAAAATGGCCAGGAAGTTGAAAGAATATTTAAACTAGGGACTGGGGAGCAGGATAACTACACATATAGCGTGCAAGATAGTGAAGATAGAGAGCTGGGAATTAGGAATAAAATAGGGGGTGCAGTGGAGGGAGGGGGTGTAGCAATAGTTAAAAAGATCAGGGAGAAAGGAATAAAAACTGAAAAATCTCTAAATTGCATGCTGACCAATGCCAGGAGTCTGACCAACAAAATAAATGAACTCCAATTATTAATTGATGAAGAAAAATATGACATAGTGGGGATAACTGAGACATGACTGGACGAGAGCTACCACTGGGCGGTTAATTTATAGGGTTACAGTTTATTTAGAAGAGATTGTAAAGAACGGAAGGGGGGATGTATATGTCTCTATGTAAAATCCTGTCTGAAGCCAACACTGCGGGAAGATATAGGTACAGGTAATGAACATGTGGAATCATTATGGGTAAATATACATGGGGGTAACAACAATAATATAATACTAATAGGGGTCTGCTATAGGCCCCCAAATATAACCATTGAAGATGTACTTCTCAAGGAAATAGATGAGGCAGCTAATCAGAATGAGGTTGTTATAATGGTAGACTTTAACTACCCAGACATAAATTGGGAAACTGAAACCTTTAGCTCTCATAAAGGAAGCATGTTTTTGTTAATAACTAATGATAATTACCTTTGTCAAATGGTGCAGGAACCGACTAGAGGAAAGGCCATTCTAGACATAATATTCACTAATAGACCTGACAGAATAACAAAGGTTCAGGTTGGGGGGCATCTAGGAAATAGTGACCATAATATAATAAATTTCCATTTATCCTTCAATAGAGTTTTTTGTCAAGGAGCCACAAAAACACTGAATTTTAGGAAGGCTAATTTTATTCTGCTTAGGGAGGCCCTAAACCGTATTGACTGTGACAAGGTATTTAAAAATGGCAGTACAAATAATAAATGGAATATTTTTAAAAACATCCTAGGCGTCCACTGTGAGAAGTACATACCTAATGGTAATAAAATAATTAGAAACAGGAAAAACACAATGTGGATCAAAAGGGATGTAAAAGATGTAATAAAAAACAAAAAGAAAGTGTCATGGCACACGTTGTTGCCGTGGAGGAGCAAGGTGCTACAGGGGTTAATCCCTCCAGTCGGGTGACACGCCCAGGGAGAAGCCTGGCTGATAGGATTGACAGCTTGGCTTCAAATCAGCTCAGAGGGTGTGTCGCTCAGGCCAATAGAGGAGTCCGGAGGCCGCACCAATCAGCTGCTGGGGCGGTGTCCGGGCAGCTCATTTAAACCAGCTCAGTTTGCTTCATCTTTGCCTGTGAAAGGTTCCCCTTTGCGCTTCTCCTGTTTCCCCGTTTGCTTGTTTACCTTGTTACCTTGACTTCGGCTTGCTTCCTGACCTCGCTCTCGTCCTCTGATTCTGTACTGCGTTACCTCCTGGTTTTGACCCTTCGCTTGGCTTACGTTATTCTCTTGGTTTTACGATTTGTGGCTTTGGCGTACCCTTACTGTTATCGACCCGGACTGCTGACTTCGCGTTTCCCTGTCGACCCTGCACGTAGTAGAGTAGGGACTGTCTTCCAGTTGGGGGTCTGCCATTTCGGGCAGCACGCCAAGTAGGCAGGGACAGTGGGCTGGGTGGCAGTCAGGGCCCACTGCACCTGCTCTGATGTGACACAAAGCTTTTCATCTACTAAAACAGGAGGGCAGTGAAAAGGCACTAATAACTATAAGGAAAAAAATAAAATATGTAAAATAATGATAAAGGCAGCAAAGCTGGAGACAGAAAGATATATTGCCATAGAAAGTAAAAGTAACCCCA
Source organism: Phyllomedusa bahiana (assembly GCA_025379985.1). Classification (NCBI taxonomy): domain Eukaryota; kingdom Metazoa; phylum Chordata; class Amphibia; order Anura; family Hylidae; genus Phyllomedusa; species Phyllomedusa bahiana. The sequence goes on along the minus strand of JAODAL010004441.1, from coordinate 90,684 downwards.
ATTTTTTTTTTTAACTATATAAATATTAAAAAGATTAAAACAGAAAATGTTGGCCCTTTGAAAAGTAGTAAGGGAGAGACTGTAGAGGGCGATGAGAAAAAAGCAAACCTATTAAACAATTTTTCATCCACTGTACTTTCCAATGAGGATGACTTTTCTGTTGATAAGCAGGGGGATGAGGTATACTCCAACTTACTGAGTACCTATCACTTCCACACAAACACTTAACATCAATAGTAGATGAAATTATAAGACTTTTCTTAAATACATGTCATTAGCAACCCAGAGGATTTCCCTCACTTTTACAAGGAAATAGGTATTACTTTCACTTTGTAACTCAGGAGATCCTTATCAATCTGTTGGGAGATACCAACTGTGCAGGGGGAGCTGAGGGCATCGCTGCTTGCATAGGGTCATCTGAGTCTCTCACTACATACAGTACAGCAGGCACAGCACACTGAGGCTATGTCTACACTGCAGTGGACAAAAAATGACCAGAAAGCCAAATACTAAAAACTGAGTTTTCTCTCCACTGCCTGTCAAAAGCAGCTGAAAAAACAAAAAAACGGTCGTTTATTGTTGCAAGTTGCGGTTTGTGGTGCGTTTTTTACCCGCATTTTTTTCTTGTCTCCAAGTCTAGTTTTCAATGTATGCATAAATTAAGCCATTGGATGTAAATCCACCCTACAAAAGGGGATGGAAAGCACATTATTGCATTTATATGGAATCTTGTAGTCATTTTACGGATTTTGGTACTAGTAAAATTATCTCGCTTTTGTAGCCAAAAATATGTTTTTTTATGGATTTTGGCCCTGATGTCCATTTTTTTATGGATTTTGGTGCTAAAATCCATATTTTTACGGATTTTGGTGCTATTTATCTCACTCTGGTTACTAAAAATATGTTTTTTAATGGATTTTGATGCTAAAGTCAATTTTTTTATGGATTTTGGTGATACTGATCTCACTTTTGTTGCTAAAAATCCAGCTTTTTACGGATTTTGGTGCTAATAAATTTATCTCCTAAATCTGTAATAAAAAAGGACTTTTAGTGCTAAAATCTGTAAAAAAAACGTGTTTTAGTGTTAAAATCAGCAAAAAAAGTATTTTAGCACCACAAACTGTAAAAAACGTATTTTTAGCAACAAAAGCGAGATAACTTTATTTTTACGGATTTTGGCGCTAAAATCCGTAAAAAAATGTGTATTTGTCAACAAAGGCAAGATAAATTTATTAGCGTCAAAATCTGTAAAAAAAAGTATTTTAGTGCCAAAATCCGTAAAAAAAATTATTTTTAGCGACAAAAGCAAGATAACTTTTATAGCGCCAAAATCCATTAAAAAAGTATTTTTAGCAACAAAAGGGAGATAACTTTAATAGAACCAAAATCTATGAAAAAAACATTTTAGCGCCAAATACTGTAAAAAAAAGGTACCGTATATACTCGAGTATAAGCCGACCCGAGTATAAGCCGAGGCACCTACTTTTGCCCCAAAAAACGGGAAAACTTATTGACTCGAGTATAAGCCTAGGGTGGAAAATGCAGCGGCTACTGGTGAATTTTAAAAATAAAAGTTGATACCAATAAAATTACATAGGCAGTTTAATGTCCCCCATAGGCAATTATTGGCAGATATATGGCCCTATATGCAGGTATAGGCAGGTATATGTCCCAAAAGACACATATATGGCCCCATAGGCATGTAATAGGCAGTTATATGTCCCCCATAAGCAGATTATAGGCAGGTATATGGCCCCATATGCAGGTAATAGGCAGGTATATGGCCCCATAGGCAGGTAATAGGCAGGTATATGGCCCCATAGACAGGTATAGAGCAGGCTGTAGGCAGGTATAGGGCAGGCTGTAGGCAGGGTATAGGCACATATAGGGCAGGCTGTAGGCAGGTATAGGGCCGGCTGTAGGCAGGTATAGGCAGCTGTAGGCAGGTATAGGGCCGGTATAGGCAGCTATAGGCAGGTATAGGGCAGGAATAGGGACGGCAGTAAGCAGGAATAGGCAGCTGTAGGTAGGTATAGGTCAGGTATAGGCAGCTGTAGGCAGGTATAGGGCAGGTATAGGGCCGGCTATAGGCAGGTATAGGCAGCTGTAGGCAGGTATAGGGCTGGCTTAAGGCAGGTATAGGGACGGAATAGGCAGCTTTGGGCAGGTATAGGGCCGGCTGTAGATAGGTATAGGGCAGGTATAGGGCAGGTATAGGCAGCTGTAGGCAGGTATAGGGCAGGTATAGGGCCGGTTGTAGGCAGGTATAGGGTAGGTATAGGCAGCTGTAGGCAGGTATAGGGCAGGTATAGGGCTGGCTGTGGGCAGGTATAGGCAGCTGTAGGCAGGTATAGGGCAGGTATAGGGCTGGCTGTAGGCAGGTATAGGGCAGGTATAGGCAGCTGTAGGCAGGTATAGAGCAGGTATAGGGCCGGCTGTAGGCAGGTATAGGGCAGGTATAGGCAGCTGTAGGCAGGTATAGGCAGGTATAGGGCAGGTATAGGGCCAGCTGTAGGCAGGTATAGGGCAGGTATAGGGTCGGCTGTAGGCAGATATAGGGCAGGTATAGGCAGCTGTAGGCAGGTATAGGGCAGGTATAGAGCCGGCAGTATGCAGGTATAGGGCAGGTCTAGGCAGCTGTAGGCAGGTATAGGCAGCTGTAGGCAGGTATAGGGCCGGCTGTAGGCAGGTATAGGGCCGGCTGTAGGCAGGTATAGGCAGCTGTAGGCAGGTATAGGGCAGGTATAGGGCCGGCTGTAGGCAGCTGTAGGCAGGTCTAGGGCCGGCTGTAGGTAGATATAGGCGGTATAGGCAGCTGTAGGCAGTTTAAAAAAATAAAAAAACAATCACTTACCTGGATCCCCGCTGCTCCGTCTCCCGCGCTCTGCTCTGTCTTCTTGCTGGCACAGGCGGGTGACGTCATCAGGCCGCGCACGCAGCGTGATGACACACGCTGCCTGTGCCGGAAACTCCGGGCGGCCGTGAGTCTGCGGCCGCCCGGAGACCACTGCGGTGCAGGAAGCGCTCGCTCTCTGCGCCGCAGTGGTATCCCTTCAACTATATGCGCTCCGGAGGAGTCGCATATAGGTGAAGGGATCGCGGACAGTGCCCGGGCCAGCGCAGCGCCCGGACACTGTGCGCTCACTCGGCCTTCAGTTATATGTGCTGCCTGAGGAGTCGCATATAACTGAAGCGTCCCTGACGGCGCACGGGTCATCGCAGCGCCCGAGCGCCGACAGTGACTCGAGTATAAACCGAGGGGAGATTTTTCAGCACATTTTTTGTTCTGAAAAACTCGGCTTATACTCGAGTATATACGGTATTTTTTAGCAACAAAAGAGAGATACCTTTAATAGCGTCAAAATCTGAGAAAAAACATTTTAGCGCCAAAATCTATGAAAAAAATATTTTAGAGTCACAAGCGAGATAACTTTATTAGCGACAAAATCTTCCAAGAAAAGGATTTTAGCACCAAAATCTGTAAAGAACCCGATTCTAGCAACAAAATCCGTAAAAAAAACAACTTCTATTTAGCATCATTAGAGTAAAAATCTTGAATTGCACAAAAAACGTAAGCGACAGAAACATGATCCCTTTATTATAAACGGTACGAACGAGAGCATATCAAACACTTGTATGCAGAATTGAAAAAAGTATAAACTTTAACACCCACTATAGGAGGGACTAACCTCCTGGTTGGGTTTTCATTGAAAAATTGCGCCAAAAGACGTCTGACGCTTTCCATAGACTCCTGTAGTAAGTTTTCTGCCTGGCTCTGGCATTTTTTAGAACTTGTTACAAAAGACGACCAGTGAAAAAAACAGCAGAAAAAAGAAGCTCAGTGTAGACAGCAGGAGGTTTTCACTATAGAAGTCTATGGGAGCTGCTTTCAGTCATTTGTTCAGCGTTTTTAGAAAATAAAAAACGCTGAAAAAATTTACTTTTTTCTGTGCAGTGTAGCAGACATAGGCTATGGAAACAGTGTGACAGAGTTTACCTGTTGCTTCAGCCTCCTACTCCATAGCACACAGGCATCTGTATTACACTGCTGTTGGTGTGCACATGATGTAGATTTACAGACTCCCCCTGCACTGTGGACTCTCCCGCTCAGGAACCTACAACTGTCATCACAGTAATCCATCAAGCTGTCATGTGCTGAATTGGCACGACTTCAGAGTTGTCTTAAAGGGCCAGCACTTTTTTAAAAACTGAAATACAGGGGAAATGGTTTGGTTTTCCTAATGAAGCTTATTTGAGAAAGTGTTTGTATTTTCGTCTTCTGTTACTTCATGAGGTTTGTCTGAAGGTGATAGGTACTCTTTAATTGTTTCTTGTCTAACCCAGGAAGAAGTGCAGCTCCGTCTTAAGAAGATTAAAATAGACAAATTCTCAGGTCCTGATGGTATACACCCGTGTGTCCTAAGTAGTGTTGAGCGATTATTATCGACAAAGTTGAAATCAACACGGTTTTTATTTTGATCAGATTTTTTCGGGCGAACATAGACAGACAGGCTGGCAGGCAGGCAGGCTTTTGAAAGGAGAATGGATAATTGTGCTGCCCAGACTCTGCTTTGACCCTGCATTAAAATGGGTTTTTATTAACAGTTTTTGGCCAGTTTTTGGTGAAATCTTAGCTTGTATTTTGTGCAGCCTGTACTTATATCAGGATACAGATGTTTGCTAGTAACTGCAGCTATATTTGATAGGTGCAAAACTCACCTTTTATTATCTGTACATGATTTAATTAGGTTTTTTTCACTTTGGCGCAGCTCAGTTTTGTTCAAAGACCCACTTTGTTCTTAAAATAGGATACAGAACTTTTCTAGTCACCACAGGTGTATTTATAGGTGCAAAAACCACCTTTTATTATCCATACACAATTCATTAAGTTTTTTTTCACTTTGGCGCAGCCCATCTTTGTTCAAAGACCCATTTTTTACTTACAATAGGATACAGACCTTTTCTAGTCACCGCAGGTGTATTTATAGGTGCAAAAACCACCTTTTATTATCCGTATACATTTCAAATAGGTGTTTTTTTTACTTTGGTGTGGCCCAGTTTTGTTCATAGAGCCACCTTGCACTTAAATTTGAATACAGCAATTTTGTAGTCACCGCAGGTGTATTTATAGGTGCAAAAAACACCTTTTATTATCCGTATACATTTAAAATAGGTTTTTTTTTACTTTGGTGCGGCCCGGTTTTGTTCATAGAGCCACCTTGCACTTAAATTTGAATACAGCAATTTTGTAGTCACCGCAGGTGTATTTATAGGTGTAAAAAACACCTTTTATTACCCGTAAAACATTTCAAATAGTTTTTTTTTTACTTTGGTCCCGGCCAGTTTTGTTTTCATAGAGCCACCTTTGGGCACTTAAATTTGAATACAGCAACTTGTATCACCGCAGGTGTATTTATAGGTGCAAAAAACACGTTTTAAATTATCCATACACAATTTAATTACGTGTTTTTTCACTTTCACGCAGTCCAGCTTGTTCATAGAGCCACCTTGCACTTAAATTTGAATACAGCAATTTTGTAGTCACCGCAGGGTATTTATAGTGCAAAAGCCCGTTTGTTACCCGTATAATTTTTAAATAGCTGAATTGCACGTGGTGGCGCCCTAGTTTTTTTTCAAATAGCCACGTTGTACGACAATTCTGATAGAAAAATTTTCTAGCAACTGTTCCCCGTTTGTCATTGCTGCAAAAAACGCAATTTCTCATCCGGTAACTTCTGAATAGTTTTAATTGCGCTCGTTGAATCTCAGTTTGGCGCACTTGTTATATTTTGTTGAAAACTATCAATTCCTAGTCCTACTGGGCAGTTGTAAATCCTGGGACTGAAGGAAGAACACTGTTGATTTTGTCTTAGGGTTTTCTTCACCAGACCGCATTTCACAGGTATTCGCTAGAAACAATTCAGTTTCTAATCCTAGTTATCTGTAGGAAATTAGAGGGATTTAAGAATAGCTGTGATTTGCCGTCTTTTAATAAGAGACTTTCAGAAACTCTTCCATACTTTCTTAAATTTTTATCTTTCTGAACATGGAGCAAAAAGGAGTGGTAAGCGAGCAAAGAGGGTGTGGAGGTTGAGGTACGAGAGAAGGTGCTCCTTCCAGCCAGCGGATCGTCGGTTTCAGGACCGTCAGGCCATTCCTCGCTGGGTCAGGGCCCTGTTAACCTCAGTAACGAACAGCCAATCTGTTCTTCTGTGGTTAATGCAACCTGCATCCAGCAGTCTTACCTTCTCGTCCTCCCAGTCACGGCCACAAATGTCGTCATCAGCATCATCAGCATCCGTCCAACATGAAGTGAAGGCAGCCCGAATGTCAACTCATGTACCCACCACTGTGGATAATCCATTTTCTGAAGACTTCTTTGATGACAAAATGCGGTTGGGGGCAGAAGGCATGTTAAAAGATCAAAGGCCAAAGAAGATGAAATTTTGTTTGCTCTGACGCCCAGTTACTGATGCCATCAGAGGAGGAGAAGAAAACCGGTCAATCGGCAAAAATCCAGGGTGGTCGGCAATGCCTTGCAGTGCCTCTTGCTTTTAGCCCGCAGCTCCGGGGTGCAGAATGTCAGGACGACCAAGTGACCTGTGTTGATGATTATGATGACGAGATTGAGGATCCAATGTGGTCTTTTCAGCAGAATTTGCTTGCGAGCGCTTCATCACTGGACGAGGAGGAAGACGATGGGGTAGTGTCAGTACAGGTCCCACCCAAAAGGGAGAGGGGGGTCGCAAAGTCTGCTGAGATGATTCCGCCAGCCACGATCAGCGGAAACCACCGCTCCTCGCTTATCACCGTCGAAAAGGTCCAGGACCCCCTCAAGCCTGGGCCTTTTTCGAGAAAGCCTCTGATTCACCCCGCGATGGGCATATGCCGCCTTTGCCGTAAACGCATCAGTAGAGGCAAGAATCTTAGGTGTTTAAACCACCCCCAACATGTCTAGTCACATGCAGCGAAAAGCGTGAGTTTTAAATGGAGGGAACACTTGGCAAAAAAAGGCCACACCGATCCCGGGCTTCCAACCCCTGTCATACCCTCTGTCTCCGCCTCCTCCTCCGCCACCACCAAGCGTTCCTCAGCTGCCCATGTCTCTCAGAGTCATGATCAGGGATCAGCCTCCGCTTCAGCCTCCACCGTCGCCCGAGTACCACCAGCACCACCAGAGACCCATCCTACCCATTCTCCTTCCACCAGTTTGGGCGACCTGGACGCCGTACAGCGCCAGTCTAGCACCAGCCTTCTGTCTTTCCCGGTTTGGAGCAGAAGAAACACTTTAACCCAAACCATCCCAAAGCCAAAAGCCTGAATGTCAGCATTGCCAGGCTTTTGGCATTGGAAATGTTGCCTTTCCGTCTGGTGAACACGGTATTCCTGGACACCGACGTTACCGACGTCCCTGCCTTGGAAAGAGGTTGGCGCGAATTTGAGGCGGAGGAGGAAGATCAGTTTGCTAGTGCCCCTTGACCCAGAGGCTTGGGAAATCAAGGCTCCATCTCTCACATGAGTGTTTGGATGCTCCATTTCCTCCAACATGATCCTCGCATCAAGGCCATCAAAATGAACAACAGTTACTGGGTGGCCACCCTCCTGAATCCCCCGCTACAAAACAAAATTCCGCACTTTCCTTCCACCCACCCAAATAGAGAGTAAAATGCAGGAAATGGAGACCTTGCTGATTGATTAACTGGAGACATCTGTTTCATCTGCTTCACGTTCTTCAAATGTCACGGTGGAACGTCAGCGAGGTGACAGCAGTAGAGTGCCAAGTAGCCGCAGCAGCAGGCAATGTGGCAGAAGCCTAATGGGTGACCTCTGGCAATCTTTATTTACCACCTCACCAACGCATGTAATGCAGGGCACACATACAAACAACCCGAGACCAGCTTAAGATCATGGGGCACGACTATCTGCGTCTCAACACCGATGTTTTGGATGTGTTCCGGACCCAAACGACTTCGGGGTATCCAAAATGAATGAATGGCCGAGCTCGCTCGCCACGCATAGAGGTGTTGTCCTGCCCAGCAGCCAGCGCATAAACTGAGCGGACCTTCAGCACAGCCCGGGGAGGAGTCATTACAGACAAACGCATCCGGGTTTCCACAGATAATGTTTGGGTCGTTTGACTTCATCAAGATGAATCAGACATGGATCTCTGATGATGTTGTGGGCCCCCAAATTTCCGAGGTCACCGATTAGTTGCCGGTCTACTTCACATTCCTCTTCAAAAAGAAATGGTACTCTTGAAAAATGTTTTTTTAAAATGATCCTTTATCACTGCAATTATTATTCCCAGTTCCCAAAAGTTCATTTTGCCGGTTTTGCGGTGTTGAGACTGTAAAAGACACCAAGGTTTCATGACAAAACCGTATTCCATTTACTCACTTTATCTTTAGAATTTTTCGCATTGTCAATGGTTTTGAGGTCATGTTGCTGTGAGATACAATTATAATTATGGTCCTTTGGAACAGAAATGCGGCTTCTAAGTGGCATTTGTCCATCACAATTTTTAAGTGGTTGAGAAGTCATATTTATAATTTTTTGGGGTCATGTTGCTGTGAGATACAGCTATAATCATGGTCCTTTGGATCATAAATTTGGCTTATAAGTGGCATTTCTCCATCAAAATTTTTAATAGTGGCTGAGAAGTCATATTTATAATTTTTTGGGTCATGTTGCTGTGAGATACAGCTATAATCATGGTCCTTTGGAACAGAAATGTGGCTTTTAAGTGGCATTTCTCCCTCACAATTTTTAACAGTGGCTGAGAAGTCATTTTTATAATTTTTTGGGTCATGCTGCTTTGAAATGTAGCAATACTACAGGTCCTATTCTAAAATTTTTTCTAACAGACATTTGTTCTTCACAATTGTCAAAAGTGGCTCAAGGGTCATGTTTTGAATTTTTGGGGGCATTTTGCTGTGAAATGCAGCTATACTACAGGTCCTATTCTAAAAAATGTGGTTCCTAACAGACATTTGTTCTTCACAATTGTCACAAGTGGCACAAGGGTCATGTTTTGAATTTTTGGGGGCATTTTTCTGTGAAATGCAGCTATACTACAGGTCCTATTCTAAAAAATGTGGTTCCCAACAGACATGTGTTCTTCACAATTGTCAAAAGTGGCTCAAGGGTCATGTTTTGAAATTTTGGGGGCATTTTGCTGTGAAATGCAACTATACTACAGGTCCTATTCTAAAAAATGTGGTTTATATCAGACACTTGTTCTTCACAGGTGTCAAAAGTGACTCAAGGGTGATGGTGCTGTCAAAACAGGAATAGGTAGGACACTGTTAATGGACACATATTGCAAAATGACTTGTTTTTGCAAGATCTTTAAAATAGCTAGCAATTCCTGTAGTGAGACAACCCATTTAATACAATTAAAAAAAAGAGAAACAAAGACGTAGTGGGATTCCATCCTATTTTAAAAATGTGTTTTCTAGAATTAAACTACTAAAAAACTTGCATGTACAAAATAGCTGATACAAATATTCCTCTGAATTGTACAAGGGAGGTATAGGAAGACTTGAACAGATGTAGGTTACCCAGAACAGGTATAGTCCAGTTCAACTAAAATGGTGGTTGAAAGACTCCTTTTTCCAGCACTTTTTAATTTTGTGGGTCATGCAGGTTTGGGGCTCATGCTGTGGCCCAGGATAGATATAGTCATATGTCCAGTTCAACTAAAATGGTGGTTGAAAGACTCCTTTTTCCGGCACTTTTTAATCTGTGGGTCAGACAGGTTTAATGGTCATACTGCGGTACAGGACAGATATAGTTAATGTCCAGTTCAACTAAAATGGTGGTTAAAAGACTCCTTTTTCCGGCACTTTTTTAATCTGGGGTCATGCAGGTTTGGGGCTCATGCTGTGGCCCAGGACAGGTATAGTCAATGTCCAGTTCAAATAAAATGGTGGTTCAAAGACTCCTTTTTCCGGCACTTTTTTAACCTGGGGGTCAGATAGGTTTAAGGGTCATGCTGCGTTCCAGGAAAGGGATAGTCAATGTCCAGTTCAATTACAATGATGTTTCAAATAATACTGCCTTCTGGCACTTGTTAATTTTTGGGTCATGCAGGTTTAATGGTCATGCTGTGGTACAAGACAGGGATAGTGAATGGTCTGTGATTTTCTTTCTGTGGCTTTTATAACCTAAGTGTGTTGCCTAAGATTTAGCACGTATCCATTTGACTGTTATGCATGTTAATTCCAGCTTCTCCAGCCCTGTTTGGGTGTAAGAATGAAGGTGTTGTTCCTCTCCCATAGACTTTAATGGTCATCGGCGATAATGTATTATCGACTATCGGAAATCGTCTTGATAATTGCCAATAACGACTATCAACCCATGACGATAGTCAACGTAATCGCTCATCTCTAGTCCTAAGGGAGTTAAGTAATGTCATAGATAGGCTCCTATTCTTAATATTTATGGACTGTCTAATAACGGGGTATGTCACAAAGGATTGGCACATAGCAAATGTGGTGCCAATATACAAAAAGGGGTCAAAAAGTGATCCAGGAAACTATAGGACGGTAAGTTTAACCTCTGTTTTGGGTAAAATGTTTGAAGGTTTTCTAAGAGATGCTATCCTGGAGTATCTCACTGAAAATAAATGTATAACGCCATTCCAGCATGGGTTTATGAAGGATCGGTCCTGTCAAACTAATCTCATCAGCTTCTATGAGGAAGTTAGTTCTAGACTGGATCGGGGTGAGGCACTGGATGTCATATCTAGATTTTTCTAAAGCATTTGATACGGTGCCACATAAAAGGTTGGTAAGTAAAATGAGAATGCTTGGACTGGGGGAAAATGTGTGCAAGTGGGTAAGCAATTGGCTCAGAGATAGAAAACAAAGGGTGGTTATTAACGGTGCATACTCAGACTGGATCCCTGTTACTATTGGGGTACTACAGTGCTCAGTATTTGGCCCTATCCTCTTTAACATTTTCATTAATAATCTTACACATGGATTGCACAGTAGAATATCGATCTTTGCAGACGATACTAAGCTCTGTAAAGTAATCAACACAATAGAGGATAATGTGTTCTTACAAAGAGATCTGGATAAGTTGGAGGCCTGGGCAGAGAAATGACAGATAAGGTTTAACACAGATAAATGCAACACTTTAGCAAAATAGGCTGAACTGGATGGACGTCTTGTCTTTTTTCGGCCTAACAAACTATGTAACTATGTAAGAAGCTACAGAGCAGGGCTGGCAACTACTGAAACCCACCGGAATGAAAAGACTCTGTCTTCTGTTGCATCACTCACTACTAAGTCTGAAAGTAACATCAGCACAAACACTATGGGCCTTATGTATGAAAACTGTCTAGCAGTAAGACTCTTTGTTGCCCATAGCAACCAATCAGAGCTCAGCTTTTATTTTTCCAGAGCACTGTATGAAATGAAAGCTGAGCTGTGATTGGTTGTTATGGGCAACAAGGACAGTTTTACTGTCAGGCCTCGTTCACACGGCTTATTTGGGCATGGATTGGAGCCGTACTGCGCGCCGGATTTGCGCTGCAGTACGGCTCCAATCCGTCTCAGTAACTACAGTAATCCACAGTTCTCATAGAGAACTGTGGATTCCATCTCTCCTACCCGCTCGGCGAATCCGCCGGGCGAGGTGAAAGTGACCTGTCAATGATTTACGGCGCGTATGCGCCGTAGAGAATGACAGTCTATGGGGCCGGCGGCCGGCGTAATTGCGGGCCGAAATCGGTCCCCGCAATTACGCCGGCAATAAGCCGTGTGAACCAGGCCTTAGACACTCATTCATACATAAGGCCCTATGTTCGGGAACTTCTTAAAATAGATTTCAGTGATTCAGCAGCTACATACAAGTCTTAGGGTATGTTCACATGACGGTTTTATTTTAGAGTGTATGGTGACACGCTCCTAAATAAGCGTCAAAAACGCCCTTAGAACACTTCCCATTCACTACAATGTAAAATCAGCATTGTCATTTAGACAACGCTGATTTTACTACAGCATTTTAATTGAGTATTTTACTGTCCACAGGACAGGCCTGCAAAGAGTTCACAAAGGCCTTTTATACGCTGTCAATACAAGAGTAGAAATCTGCCTTGGGCGGTCTGCGTTGTTTTCTCTCAGGTGCTGTTAAGTCAGCCTGCCAAACTTGGTGGAGCTTTTAATGAATGATAGCTCCAAGATATTTCAACTGGTCTACAACTATCAACTGTGATTTGGATGACACCTCAACATCCTAAATCTCATCAACACTGATTTAGCCCAAGTATGCCCTCAATCCAGAAAAAAAAGGCAAAATCATCCACCATGTCAAATAAAGCCTCCAGTGATGACCCTGGGTCTGTAGGGTAAACTAGCATAACATCAAGCATATAATGTAAACCTATCACTAGTACCAGCCACCTGCCAGCCATTGATGGTATTTTCTTTAGAGACTAGCACAGAGAGAGGTTCCATTACCAAAACTAACACTAAGGAAAGAGGGGTCATCCCTGTCTAGTGCCCACTTTTAAGATTTAATCTACTTTTTACTCAGCATCAAATCACATAGAAGTATATATAACAGCTGTCAGGACTAGAGGTGGAGTCGCTGTATAAGCCAAGCCAGAGAGCAGAGTCTAAGCAACTCCTGGTCTTCACCAGAGCCCACTGCAAAGCAGGATGAACTTGATTGAATTACCAGCAAATAGTTGTGTTTTGGACAGCACTGAAGTCCTATATTTCCATATTGGCAACACTTTCAAAGGCAACAGACTGCCAAAAAATGAGGGAGGCCCATCCCTCATAATCAAAGATCCATAGATGAAGTCAAAAACGGCATCAGCATCAGTGTTCCTTTGTTGCTTAAAGGGGTGTTCTCGTTTGAGCTGTTTGGGCTCTTCAGCTAATTGTCTCAGATTGAGTTTGAAATCCAGGGGCGTGTCTCTCCTGTCAGCAGGCGTGTCTCCCCTCACTGAAGAACTGTTACATCATCATTTTGTATGAAGCAGGGGATGCAGAAGGTTGTCTGGATATAACAGCTCTGTAGCCTCCTGCATGCTTCTTATTTCTGCAGCCTTGAGGCTCCAAACACCAGCAAGCACCTGTCATATGTCTTAGTTTACACACAAATTACGCTGAAAGCCAGCAGCTTTAACTTCTAGTGGTGTTCACCCAAATTGTACTGACAACAGGCAGAGACCATTACTCAACTACAAGGACAAATGTCAGCTTCAAGTAAAGATCTCTGCTTCCTGTCAGTGACATGTGAGTGAAAACAATGGGGAGAGAAGCTAATCAGCTTTAAGAGAAGGCCCTGCTCAGCTTGTAACTAACTTGGACTGTTGGTGCAGCGGTAGAGCAGTGAGCAGTGATAGAGTATTGCTTTTACAACGAAGGGGTTTGGAGTTCTAGTGCCCTCACAGAGTATATTTTTTTCCCCCCCTAAATTCTACACATATGTAGAGACCCAAAATATATATATGTCAATCTCTATAATGATATATATACACGTACATAGCTCCCCTATATCATGTCTCATCCCCCAGAGTATATGCATGTATGTATCACATATGTTGGAAGTGCTTGGTGTGACTACTGTGACAATGGGACACTATATAGGGGAGCTTTGTGTGTGTATATGAATAAAATTATAGATGTCTACACATATATTTTCATATCTTTACATGTGTACAATTTATAAAAGGAAAAAAAAAATACTGATTGGACTTGAACTCCTAACCTTTATCTTGCAGAGTGGATCAGCTAAGCACTGCACTATACAAGCAGACCCAGTGTAGAATCCTTATGTTATACACTACAGATGATGATGTCAGAAGGAGGCGGGGCTTGCATTCGATCTGAGGAACAGAACACCCTCTTTTCAAAGTAGCAGCTTAAGGACTGGACCTGTGAGGAGGTGAAACAACCTCTTGGCAAAAGCCCTTTAAACAGGCAGTCATTGCCCAGATCATCACCATAGAGCTGGGAGATGTACATAGAGCCAGCAGACCTTGGTTTCACTATCAATTTTAACAGCTCAGAGGGGAGTAAACACAGAGTGTGTAGGCAGCCAATCACAGTGCAGGGGGCGTGGCCGGGCGTTTCCTGTCTAGGGGCGTATCCCAACAGGCTGACTTAAACGTCAGCCAGCCACTCACCGCGCAGGGGGGCATGTCTAGGGAATCGACCAGGGGGGCATTCCGACCAGCAACAGAGCAACAGCAGAAACAGAATACAGATTTACAGAGAAGCTGATATCTGCTAAACCAAGTGACTGAGGTAATGCAACCCAATTACAAAAGTGCTTATTTTTACTGTCCCCATAATCTGAGACATGATCTTTGTAACGATAAAACCCCTTTAAGAATCCAAAAGTACAAAAAAGCAGCGATGTTTCGACTCAATAAAGAGTCTTTATCAAGCATAAATAAAGTGCTACAAACATCAGTATATAAATCTATAGGGTGGTACTAACATTGTATTCTAAACAAATGGCCACAAAATGTCTAAATACAATTAAACAACACATGTGTAAACTAAGTAATACACCAATCATATATTTGAAACATATAATAGACAATAACTTGTGCCAATAAAAACAAAAGAAACACCAGGGGGTGTGGTTGATTACCTGTTGTTGGGAACAACGCCTGAGCCGAGAAAGAGGCTCTGACCCTCAGGCTTGAGGGAAGCACGTACCTGTACTGTACTGAGTAAGAATATAGTGTCTGTGGTCAGGGCCGCCATACATGGGGTACAGCTGGTACTCCCATATGGGGCCCGGTGGAATATTATTCCTCATGATAGAGCGGGGCCCGGCTCAGGCTGGCCCACAGTGCGGGCCCCGAGCTCCTGGGGGCCCCGGAGGCAGTGCCGTCGCTCCCCGGGGCCCGACCACGCATTCGGTCCCGAGCGCCCAGAAACCGGCCCGGGAGTCGGGGACTAATGTCTCCGACTCCCGGGGCTGCGCGGTGTCAGCGGAGCACAGCGCCACTAGCGCCACGCTCCGCTGATCTCCCTGGCAGGCTGAAGGTGTTAGGCCTTCAGCCTGCCGGGTGCCGGCCCCTACTGCTGACGTAGGCAGCGCGGTGACGTCACTTCACCGCGCCGCCTATGCAGCGCCCGGGAACGGCAGGAGCGGCCAGGAGCCGGAGCGAGGCTCAGTTAAGTGTTTTTTTTTTTGGTTTTTTTTTATATATACATATAAAAATGGGGGCCCTGACACTCTGGCTACATTTAAAAGGGGGCCCTGGCTACAGCGAAACGGAGGCCCTGATTACAGCAAAAAGGGGGGCCCCGACTACAAACTAAAAGGGGCCCTGGCTACAACTAAAAGGGGGCCCTGGCAACAAAAACGACCAAAAGGAGGCCCTGGACTACAGCTAAAAGGGGGGCCCTGACTACAGCTAAAAGGGGGCCCTGGCTACAGCTAAAAGGGGGCCCTGGCTACAGCTAAAAGGGGGCCCTGACTCTCTGCCTACATCTAAAGGGGGCCCTGACACTCTGCCTACAGCTAAAGGGGGCCCTGACACTCTGCCTACAGCTAAAGGGGGCCCTGACTCTCTGCCTACAGCTAAAGGGGGCCCTGACTCTGCCTACAGCTAAAGGGGGCCCTGACACTCTGCCTACAGCTAAAGGGGGCCCTGACTCTCTGCCTACAGCTAAAGGGGGCCCTGACTCTGCCTACAGCTAAAGGGGGCCCTGACTCTGCCTACAGCGGGGGGGCTGACTCTCTGCCTACAGCTAAAGGGGGCCCTGACACTCTGCCTACAACGAAAGGGGGCCCTGACTCTCTGCCTACAGCTAAAGGGGGCCCTGACTCTCTGCCTACAGCTAACGGGGGCCCTGACTCTCTCCCTACATCTAAAGGGGGCCCTGACTCTCTGCCTACATCTAAAGGGGGCCCTGACTCTCTGCCTACATCTAAAGGGGGCCCTGACTCTCTGCCTACATCTAAAGGGGGCCCTGACTCTCTGCCTACATCTAAAGGGGGCCCTGACACTCTGCCTACATCTAAAGGGGGCCCTGACACTCTGCCTACATCTAAAGGGGGCCCTGACTCTCTGCCTACATCTAAGGGGGCCCTGACTCTCTGCCTACATCTAAAGGGGGCCCTGACTCTCTGTCTACATCTAAAGGGGACCCTGACTCTGCCTAACCCTAAAGGGGGCCCTGACTCTGCCTAACCCTAAAGGGGGCCCTGACTCTACCTAAACATAAAGGGGGCCCTAACTACCTACAAACTAAAGGGGAATCTACCTGCACACTAGCTAAAGGAGGCCCCGACTTCCTGCACACTAGCTAAAGGAAGCTCCTAACTATCTGGATACTACCTAAAGGGGCTTGCTTATCTCTCTGGGGCTATTTACCTACCCACTCCGTGGTAGGTACCCACCAACCGACCTGGGGCCCCCTAGCAATTTTATCCAGGCGGGGTCTACCTATCTAAATAGGGCCTGTCTAATTACCTGGGGCCCTGCCCATTTGCCAACCTACCTAGGGTCTTGTCTACCAACCTGGTAATATAATTGAGAGGGCAGCAGCCCATTGTTGTAGCATTATCTCCAGGGGGTCAGTCCTCTTCCCACCCTCCAACCCCTTAGGATATTCTGCCTCTAAGTTATGGCTTAGTTATGGCCGCTCCCCCACCCCTGTGAAGTTTGTACAGAGGTGGGAATAGGTAAAGAGATGCTGGAAAAGTGAGGATTCTAAGATATTTGTGTGTTTAAATTTTTGCAGGATGAGTTGTAGCGGGACAATCCCTCATGGCGGGGTGGAACGGGGTGCAGAGATAAGGGATAAAGAACGACTCGAGATGAGAACGACTCATGAGATAAGACGTCTCCGGTTGAGTACCTGATTTTTAGGGGTTATTTTACTTCTATATGGATCAGTGCTGTATTCACTGTAATGTGATGTGACCCGACTGGTGTCAGAAACACTATGTGGTCTCCAATATGGTGGTGTTGTAGGATATATCGCCGCATTATAGTGGCAGCGTACATGTTGTCCCTGATTGTAAAAGTGAGGGGAAAACCTGACCCTGTGATAGGAGTTACACTTCTACTTTCTTTTCTGGTGTTTTTTTTTAGAAGGTTGGTGAGGTGCGTGACCAAGGGAAACTTGGGGGGGGATATTGTATGTGGGTGGAGGGGGATATTGTGGGGGGGCTGGGGGGGGATATGGATGGAATGACGTAGCCCTGTGTCTATGATATGCTAGACTGACAGATATGTGAGACAGACAGATATGTGACTCACTTGCTATTGTACTATACAATATAGTTCAGTTTTGCATACGTATTATGTGGTAAAATGGGCGCATTTATATCCTAGAGGCTGTTTTTTTTTTTTTGCTGGGGGCGGGGCGACCGGGTTGCTGGGGGTGGGGCGATCGGGTTGCTGGGGGGCGAGGTTTACAGGGGGGGGGCCAGGTGCTTCAGCTGTATGGGGCCCTGAAATTTCTGTTGGCGGCCCTGTCTGTGGTGCTGGGTAGTAGGCTCAGGCCACAGTTAGAAATTGGTTAGTTATTGGCCAGAACTCCTAGGATTTATTTTGTTTTCTGTGTTTTACCTTGCCTGAGGAATAAAGTTGGCTGAGGCCAGTTTAAAATATACCGTGTGGTTCGCGTGACGTGTTTACTGTGTGCCATATCCACTGACCAGAAAGTGTCGATCCCACTAAATTAAGCTAAAGTGACCCCCATACTGACCAAGATGGCGGCTCAATGCAATTGAGTGCCTTTATATGGGGGAGGATGCGCACATAGTTGGCATGAGGTGACACATGAATTGGTGCATATGAAAGCGCATATGAAGACTTACGACAGTGTGATTTAAAGGGCCAGAAGCCTGACTGTGCACTCTGGATAAGACTCTAGAGAGAGAGAGACATGCACACACACACATACACACAAAGACTGTGTTTGCTAAAAAGAGACTGTTGAACAAGGGTGTCTCTAACAAGGCAGGGATACACCCGCAAACATATAAAGATTGTGTGGTTTAATGTTGCTTCTCAGCCCGGTGGTGCAGGTGAGGTCCAAGTGGCTTTGATGCCTGGATGTTAAGAAGAAAACCTTGATAATGTGGTTGCTAAGGGAGCTGTGTTGGGGATGTCTACAAGTGGACTGTTCCATGAGGGGATGTTCTATTACCAACAGGCTGTGTATTCCTCTCAAGTGTGTGCTAACTCCTAAGGAAACCCAGTGGCTACGAAGCGTGGATCAGGTTGTTGCTTGGAGCAACCATCAGCTAAGAGCGGCTGCTCCTGTCCAGCAAGAGAAGCAGTGCTTGAGGTGCCAAAAAGAAGGCAGCTATGCTCCCGAGTGTCCTCTGACCAGGAGGTCAGAGGAAATGCAACCTAGCACAGTGGAGTTGCTGGTGGCATCCCCATGTTGGTTGACCTGGGCTGTCACCAAAAGGCTCCAGGGTGCACCTGGACATCTTACCCTTTGTGAAGACCTGACCAGAACCTGGTAAGACTGTTTCAATTAGTTTTGAAACCTATTTTGGGACAGTCATTTGCTTAAGGTATATGAGGAGCTTCAGGTAAAGTTCACAGTCGGCAGAGTCTTTCCCTATTTCTGGCAGTTGTGGGGGGCAGAGAGTGTACCAGATAGAGCAAGTGGCTTTTCCTGAGAAGTGCCCCTTTTAGAGTGTGTTGTACCACTGCCTAAATAGGAAGAGTCAGAGATGTCACCACTGAAAGTCCCTGAGATGATGGTCAAAGGAGACTAACAGTTTAAATGAGGACCAGGATCTGCAAAGGTTTGCCTGGAGATGCTGCCAGGCAAGGCGAAGAGTCCTCAGAGCAGCGGGACTAATAATAGTGGACTTAAAAAGTTTGATGGACTCAGTGCCTTGCATGCTCTCCTGCCTATGCGATATAATGTCTTTAAGGTTACCTCATGTCTTATAAATAACGCGCCTGTAACCTATAGCTCTGTCACACAGCCTAAGCAGGGGAATGGAAACTGTGTCACTGAGTTAGCCCCACACAGTGCAGCATATGAACTAGATGCTAAAGACTCTGCAGACAAAGCAGTTGCAGGGTGTAGCGCATGTGCGCCTCTAGTGGTCATGGTTGACAATAGCACAAGTAGCACAGGTGATATGTGTTCTGTGGTGGACAGCAACCTTGAAAGGTGCTCTGTCGTTATAGTTTAAGGTGGAATTAGTGTAGTTGCTAGTGGCTCCTCTTGGTCCCAAAAAGATGATTGAACTGCCAAGTATGAACACTGCAAGTTTGTTGTATAAAAGGAAAAAGGCAAACTGGGAATGTGATAGCTCTGCCGTAATCTGTGAGTTGACTGGTATCCGGTTTGTGAATGTGGCTGCCATTTACTCCATTGCACTGTGTGAACTTGATGGCATGCCAGATGCAGGAGTGATCCTGACTGAAGCTCTGAGGTCTCCTATAGTGTCACTTGTAGAAGATGGGGAGGTAATATCTACACATCCTGCTGTAGAAAGTCTACTGCTAAACACAGCTAGTGAAATGATGTGTGCACAGGGTATACTCAAACACTATAAAGGTGCCCGGTAATGAGATTGTTTTATTAGTAAGTGGTCTGGCTAAGATTGGGTTCATGTTCCAGAGCCAGGTTACAGATAGCAGAAAGACAGATGTAAAGGGTCTGCATATTGGTGTGAAAGGCGAGGGTATTTTCCCTGTATTATGGAAGGTGAGGGCTAAAATGGTCTCCCCTGAAAAGAATGTGGTTCCTATCCAGAAAAAACAGAGGGCAGCGTGACCAATGATAAAGCCGTACCCCAAATTATAAGCTTTGACCCAGGAAGAAGGCTGTGCAAGGTGAAAACATCCTACAGCCTTTATCAAAATGGGGAGGTGGGTAAGATATGTGGCAGTAGCATTCGGCTGCCTCTGAGTGTTATGCAGCTTTAGACCTGTGGGATACATGCCACCAAGGTGCCTGACCTCGGTGGGTTAAGTCGGCACTTTGGGGTCAATAAACATAGGTTCAGTAAACATTAGGATTAGTATAGCTGCTCAGCAGCTAATCCAAGCCAGCTTTTCCAGAATGTCTATAGTGGTGGGTAGGAGGCGATTACCACATTCCAAGCCAGACTTTAACAGGCCTTTGGAGGCCTATTAAAGCCTTTTGCTCCAGACACCAGGAGTGTGTGGTTGGCTGCCTGGAGTTGCCTGAGCCAAGGAGAAGGTTCTGACCAGAATTCTTGAGGGAAGCCTGTACATGTTGGTCAGAATACAGTGTTTGTGGTGCAACCGTTAACCCTCCGTCAGGTGCACCTCTGGTACTCCTTCAGGCGCAGGGTAAGCTTTTTCCTTAGCAAAAGACATCAAAAAGTTGTGTGGAGACGTACAAGCCATGAATTATTCACTGACATTTAAAGAGAACCAGTCAGATGATTCATACTGCGTAGAAGACAGGCAGCATAAAATAGCTGCAGGGTTCCTGGTCCAAGTAACGGTGCGTTCCAAAGTAAAACACCTGGTAAAGCTGAGCTGAGTGCTGGGAGAGATAAGTACTTGTGGATTTTCCTCGTGCCTAGCTTAGCTTTACCAGGTGTTTTACGCTGAACACCAGTATCAGGTTCCCTTTAAATATTCAAATAAGCTCTAGAAAAGATAGCCAGGACTCCAGCAACATCCATTGAAAATGGTATCCCTTAATGTCACATAACCCTGACCCTATAAAGAGCTTCAAAACATCCAAAAAGAAAAGGTTTTGTCCAGCATCCACCAAAAGAAGATGAATCATCACTGTGATTAAGAACCTGAAAGGCGTCAAACGTCTCAGGAGGACATGAGACTATGAGTACATAGTTCTCTTTTGAAATGTTTCTAATCAAATGTGATTTTACTTTTTTTTTATCTTTCTTTGATGGATGCTGGACAAAAACTTTTCAGCAAGGTCACAGAGACAAAAAAATGCAGACTTGATCCCAGAGGAACACCAGAGGAATGGAGGACTCAAACCAAGCATGACCGGAGGAACAGCAGGGAAACAAAGGAGAGGATGGCAAACACCGGATGGGATGCAGGCAGTGGATTCTGACTAGGACTAACAGTAGGAACAGAAGAGGAACAATGGAGTAGATGACAAACACTGGATGGGATGCAGGCAGCGGATTCTGACCAGGAGTGACCGTAGGAACAGCGGAGTATAAATGTGGACTTGGAACAGGAGGAACTGTAGACTGGAATAGCAGACCGGACCACAAGAGCAATGGAGGAACTGTAGACTGGAGTAGCAGACAGGACCACAGGAGCAACAGAGGAACTGTATACTAGAATAGCAGACTGGACCGCAGGAGCAACGGAGGAACTGTAGGCTGGAATAGAACACTGGACCACAGGAGCAGTGGAGGAACTGTAGACTGGAACAGCAAACAAGATCACAGGATCAGCAGGAAGGCACAGCAGACAGGGCTAAGGCAGTTACAAGATCAGACAGACTGAGGTCAGAAACCAGGCAGGCAACAACAGGCTAGGGTCACAGAAATGCAGAATCTCCGGAGCACGGGATCACAGGAACTGAAAATCAGAACACAGGAATACGAAATCAGAACATGGAATCAGGAAACCCAGGAACACAGACGGCTTGAGACAAGTGTGTTATACCCTAGCACTACCACACCAATACTCAGGCACAGACTGGAATCAGAGGCTGGACTATATAGCTGGAGCTGATAGCTGAAGCACTACATCTGGGAGAGTGCTCAAGGGCTGCCGTTAACTGTCGCCTTGCTGGATGGTAACAGCAGTCAGAGCAGAAACTAGATTTCAACCTCCAGGATCAAATCGGAAGTTGCTGTCAGACAGGAGACAGGGAAACTTGAAAATTGTGATATTACTGTCAGGGACCAGTCGGGGCACACAAACAGACACAAACAGAGTGAGGCCCTGATACTGGTCCCAACCACTGTCCCTGCCTTTTGGGGTGCCCGACTCCTTAATAGGTCGGCCCCAACCAGAAGACTAGGAGCTACACTAATTAAGCGCAGACACAAGACACAGACAAACAAAGACAGAACACAATAAAGAGGGGTCAGGCTAGCCAGGTCAATACCGGTCGGGCGCAGCAGTAAAAAATCACAGAGAGAGAGAGTCAGTAGCACAGCAGGGTCAGAAAACCGGTCGGGCGCAGCAGTACAAAATCACTAAGAGAGAGAGAAGTCAGTAGCACAGCAGGGTCAGATACCAGAAAGCAATACAGAAGGAAACACTAGCAATATGCAAAATTACCTCTATAGCAGGCAAAGATGGAAGAGAAATGATCCTTTAAATAGGGAACCAAAGAAGGCAGAATTGAGGCCAAAGGTGGAAAGAAACACAAGACCGGATAGGAACAGAAGGTTGTCCATCAAAAGGAGAAAACCATTAACTCAAATATTGCTGGAGGTTTCCTGGCCAGGGCGTTGGCCAGAAATCAATCAAGCAAACAGTGAGGAGAACACAGTTCACACTAGTGAATACAATTCCAAGCATCATGTAAGAAACCAGGGTTTCCGTCGCAACGGCTGCGGCCGGCGACCAGAGCCCAAAGCTGAGGCTCTGTCAGGCATGATCATGACAATTACATTAAGATAAAATCAAAAGACAAATGTATTTAGAAAAAGTCTTCAATTACCTGTCCCTACATGTAAAAGCTAATATTTGTAGTAAGAAAATCCCTTTAAGGAGTCGGGTCAGGATTTTCTCTGCTTTTTATGGGGAAATTCTGCTCCAAATCATACAAAACTAGGCATCACAGAGTTTAGCTTATCTTCCTCTATCACATTCTGCCCTCAGATAGGAAAAACCATCTAAGAGGTTTCTCTTTTTGGAAGAGACATAATAAAAGTGTGTGAAGACTTACTAGCTACTCCACAGGAAGGCTACAGCCACATGGCAAGTGTAAAATGCTGGTTGGATTCTTAAACATATTTTATCGTCTTTTCACTGGTTTTGGGGGACGGTGCTATCAGCGGTTTGTGGATTTGTCTGTCCACCTTAACCATTAACTAGCACACCTTACGGCCGAAATACGGGTGGAAGATTGTGCATGTTCCAAGTTTTTCGGAATGCCGGCGGTTTGAAAATCTGTCCAACTGAAAATCCGTTTAGTGTAGACTACTGGTCATATTTTCTATTAAAGTCTAGGTGGATGGTTGCTTGTCATTTGTCAGATGGTTGCCAAATCCGCAATCTGTCAAATTGAATGAAAAACTCATGTCATGGGAACTTAGCCAAATAGAAACATTCAAGTGAGCTCTAGAAAAGAGAACTAGGACTTCTTGGGAAGATAATCTATAAGAGAAGTCTGGCAGCAGCTTACCTTCCCTCTCCCCATGCAGAACACATGTATGCTTGGCTGTGCCTAGTATTCATTTGTTATGAGGTATCAGTAGAGATAGCTGACAATCTCACATTTGATGACATATACAGTATCTCACAAAAGTACGTACAACCCTCACATTTTTGTAAATATTGTATTATAGCTTTTCATGGGATATCACTGAAGATATGGCACTGCGATATAATGTAAAAGTAGTCAGTGTACAGCTTGTATAACAGTGTAAATTTGTTGTGCCCCCAAAATAACTCAACACACAGCCATCAATGTCTAAACTGCCGGCAACAAAAGTGAGAGCACCCCTAAGTGAAAATGGACAAATTGTGCCCAAAGTATCAATATTTTTTGTGGCCACATTATTTTCCAGCAATGCCTTAACTCTCTTGGGCATGGAGTTCACTAGAGCTTCACAGGTTGCAGCAACTGGAATCCTCTTACACTCCTCCATGATAACATCACAGAGCTGGTGGATGTTAGAGACCATGAGCTCCTCCACCTTCTGTTTCAGACTGTCTCACAGATGTTCAATAGACTTGAGGGCTTGAGCCATTCTTGGCCAGTCTAGCACCTTTACCCTCATTTTTTTTAGCAATGCAGTTGTCATCTTGGAGATGTGTTTGGGGTTGTTACCATGTTGGAATACTGCCCTGTTGACGATTTTCCAAGGGAGGAGATTATGTTTTAGTATGTAACAGTGAATGTTGGCACTCATGAACCTCAATGAACTGTAGCTTGACTGCAGGCAAGACATACTTGTTTTTGTACTTCTCACCTGGTTGCCAGCACATGCTTGACACCATGTGAAACAAGTTTACCTTGGTCTCATCAGACCACAGGACCTGGTTCCAGTTATCCATATTCTTTGTCTGCTTGTCTTTAGCAAACTGTTTGCAGTATTTCTTGCGTATCATCTTTAGAAGAGGCTTCCTTCTGGGCTAATAGCCATGCAGACCAATTTGATACAGTGTGGGGTGTATTGTCTGAGCACTGACAGTGACCCCCTGCCCTTTTAACCTCTGCAGCAATCTGGCAGCACTCATGCATCTATTTTGAAAAGACAATCTCTGGATATGACGCTGAGCATGTGCACTCAGCTTCTTTGGTTCGTCTTGTTAAACCGCTGTATGATCTTGGCCACCCTGCTGCAGCTCAGTTTCAGGATGTTGGCAATTTTCTTATAGCCTAGGCATCTTTATGTAAAACATCAATCCTTTTTTTCCAGATCTTCAGACAGTTCTTTGCCATGAGGAGCCATGATAAACTTCCAGTGACCCATATGAGAGAGTGTGACAGCGATAACACAAAATTTAACACATCTGCTTCCCATTCACACCTGAGACCTTGTAACAGTAATGAATCACGTGACACCATGGAGGAAAAGTGTCAAATTGGGCACAATTTGTCCATTTTCACTTAAGGGTGTACTCACTTTTGATGCCAGCGGTTTAGAAATTGATGGCTGTCTGAGTTATTTTGAGGGCACACCAAATTGACGTTATACAAGCTGTACACTAACTACTTTACATTGTATGAAAGTGTCATAAGTTCAGTGTTGTCCCATGAAAAGGTATAATACAATGTTTACAAAAATGTGAAGGGTGTACTCACTTTTGTGAGATAATGTACATAAGATACTGAAAGTAGGTTGAGCTTGCACACGACTATCCATTCTGTTCTATTGGAGTTCAGAGCACAGTCAAACACACTTCATAGTTTTAAACAATAAAAGTTAAGATACTTTGTATTGTATAACTTGGCCATTCTGTTGTTTGCATTAATTTGAAGTTATTTTGTGTTGTATTTTCCATTCATATAGAATGCTGATTTCTATATCTATTCAAATTCTGCAGGTTTTATGTAGTACACACAACAGTTTACCCCTGTCAGATGTGACCTGTCAGATGTGACAGCTTAGCACTGAAGATGGCCATGCATAGAAGATAGCCATTAGCGGACAGTTATATCTGACAACTTCACCAAAACTATGCATGCTCAGCCAAATGTCAATGCTAATTGTGAAGCAGAGAGAGGAATGTCATGAAGGAACAAAAATAGATCCTGTTAAAATGTAACATGAAAAACAAACGCAATAGAAGATGAATCAGCCCCTCCAAGTCAAAATGCACATCAAGATAATGTCTAACTGCTCACTGGACAAGACGTAAAACTTCACTTTTAATAAATAAGTTAAAACAAGTGACAAGATATTTGCAACATGTATCTTGTCACTTGTTTTAACTTATTTATTAAAAGTGAAGTTTTACGTCTTGTAAAATGCAACATGTCAGGGTGCTTTCACACGCAGCTGCGTTTTTGGTGTGTTTTTTATGCATTTTTTTGCAGAAATGTACAGCATTAATTGCTGTGCTTTTCTGCAAAAAAATGCATCAAAAAGCATTTTTGATGCATTTTTTGTATGCATTTTTCGTGCAGAAAGGCACAGCAATTAATGCTGTACATTTCTGCATAAAATACACGTCCAAAAAACGCACCAAAAATGTAGTGTGAAAGCGCAGTTGGAGTTTTGGCTAATCCACAAGAAAATTGTTGGGTTCAGCTGATTTATGTAGACGACCAGCTGAACTGTGTAACATAGGGGAGAATATAGCACTTCATGAAGGCATTATATGGCTCTCTATGTGTTACATAGTTTATATTTTGTGCTCTTTATGTTCACAGAGCTCAGTGTTACATTCCTGCTGGACTGGGACTAGCCACATAAATGTTGCACTAAGGGCTTATCACAAGTTGATCACACACTTAATCAAAGAGAAAACTGTGAACCCTACGAATTGATTAAAATTATTTTATTTTAATTAATTTGTAGGGTTCACAATTTTCTCTGTGACCGTGTGCTCTTTCTATTTAAAAAAAGGTTAAATAATACATTTCTGGTTACAGTGTGAAAGGTTCTTGCTGATATCATAAAACAGTTACACAAGATGTCACACTGACATAAGCCACACACTGTGCTTATATTTTCATCTATAGCAGCTCAGAGTATGTGGTTCATGAACTCTGCTACAAGTCTTTTCTTCAGAGGTCAAGCAAGGCTCACCATTAATAATGTTTTTACAGGCTCAAGGTCAGACATGAGCAAACAGTGTGCAATCCTGTCTGTTCCTTATCATCAGTATTCACTGTAATTTACCCTATTAAGGCAAACCAGTAAGGCTGAGTTCACAAAGTGCATTGCTGCATTGGTTAAAAATGCATTTTTTTATTGACCCATATTTCACTGGTGTTCCAAATGAGAGTTTATTGCAAAATCTCTTGTATTAGGCTGCTGTCACACAATGCGGCTTTTCTGTTGCAGTACTGCACAGCTGTGAAACTGCAAACACCTTTCATAATTGGGTAATCACTTATTGTGCTTGGGTTCTCACGTCGCTATAGGGTATTTTCACTCAGCGCAGTTTTGGTGCAGTATTAACTGCGCTCCAATTAAACTACCTTTATTACCAGCAAGCTTCTTTCTTTTTATCTAAATTTTTTTGGGAAAAGTGATTTAATCAATTTAGTGTGTTTGGAATCCACAAGACTTCACACACAGTAATTGATTACTTACTTGAAACACCTTTCTGAACAATTTAGACAATTGAAAGAAGCTTGCTGGTAATAAAGGTAGTTTAAATGGAGCAAAGTTAAAACTGCACCAAAAACTGCTCTGTGTGAAAGCACCTTTACTGCGTGCATTTTTGTTAAGTAAATTCAATTAGGGTGCTGCCGCAGTTCAGCAATGTCAAAATGCCATCGGATTTTGGACGGCATTTTGACGTATGCTGTGTGGATTTATGAATTAAAAGTTATGTTTTATTTATTTTTCTGAGTCCGGGAAAATGTCCTAGATTAAAGGGGTTTTGCCAAGACGCCAGTTACTTACCTCTTATCAGCACGGGAGTAGAATATAAACAAATCATGCTGAGTCATGAAGGCTGCAGGGGAGAGAGGGAGGGGGTGAGCAAGGAGTGAGGAATAAGGGAGCTTGGATTCTCAATACAGCAATACACAGACTCATACACTGCACTTTCTTCCCTGTCTCTTAAAAGCTCATTCATTTTCCCTGTCATGAGATAAGAAGTGTTTCACGCAAGCGCGGCCTGTCAGCCCTCTGGTCCTGTTAGTGACTTTCAGGTAACTAGGGGGATTGAGAAATGGTATCTCTCAAGTCTTCATTTTTTGGGTAATCACATAAAGGGTTATTAGAAATGCAGTAATACCCCCTTTTGCCTTCAACTGTCAATTCTGTGGCAAGACCAAGTGTTCAAATTCAATTGGTACCAAGGGGCCCAATGGAGTGAAGAAAATAAACCCCATGGCCACAAACAGCCTGAATTATTACAAGGAAGGGAAAATTATGTTTTCCCCAAATTTGTTTAGCTTAAAATTATGACCCTTAACCTTTTCCAATTCCACAAAATCAAATTTTTAATGGGCCCAAAGGAATTTTTAATCTTTTGTAATTTAAAAAGTTAAAGGAGACCTTCAGTTTTTTAATGTTCCTTTGAGTGAAAAGGAGTTGGCACGGTTGGTATTGCTTGTACATTCTAAACGCGTAGTTTTCCAAGGTTTTGCTATTGGTTTAACTGGCGGGGTAATTGAGTCCCGTTGGCCTTTTCTATCAGTGGAACCAGGCCAATACCCCTTAAACCTGGGGGGTAAAAGGTTTGACGGGACTGGAATAAAGGATTTTTTCTCTTTTTCCCCAAAATTTCTTAAACCCGGGTGGTTTCTAAAAAAGACACAGTTTCAAAAAATCTCCCAGCCTTTGGCCCACACCCATGCCAAAAATTTCAAAGGCACCAATCACCCTTCCCCAAGTGTCCCCCCCCCCCCCCCCCCCCCCCCCCCCCCCCCCCCCCCCCCCCCCCCCCCCCCCCCCCCCCCCCCCCCCCCCCCCCCCCCCCCCCCGCCGTTTTAAGTTTTCCCCCCTTAAGTTTATCCCTGCACTAGGGGGCAAAAAAACCCCATTTTGGGTTTCCCAATCAACATTAAGGGTGGCAAAACCCCTTTAACTAAATTTCACTGTTCACAACTTCAGTTCACTGGAAGCTGAGAGATCAACTAAGACATGGCCTTGTACTAAAAAGCTGCTGATTATTATTATGCAATTGATCAGGAGAATTATAGCTTCTCCTAAACTACTGTTTTAGCTTTATATAAATTATTGACACATTCAAACATATTACATAAATATCACACTGAAAATACATATATCATATTATAGTTGCACCAAGATATTTATGTAACTTTTGAATAATTTATATAAAGTTAAAGAGAACCTGTCAGGTGGTTTATGGCGCTCCATTTGGAGATGTAATAGAAGGAGAGAAGCTGAGCTCTGTGATATATAGGATTATATGATTTGGATCAGGATTTCTGAGAAAAACCAGAGTAAATTCTGACAAGAATCCTTAAAGGGTTTGGGGGTTTTTGCCATGAATGATCCCTTTACCTCTTTTTCTGATCGGAGGGATTAAAAAAAAGCAGCTAGTTGAAGGGCTGCGGGGGTGAGGGGGGGGGGTTGAGCAGACTGGGATAAAGGAGTGTCTCAAATTTTTACTCAAAAATTTTAATTACAACCAGTGGATTATCTATACAAAAGACACACCCTTATACAGGATTTTCTCCCAGCCCCTTGCAAGCTCCTTATTTTCCCTGTCACAATAAAAGGAAAACACGCAAGGCGGCCGATCACTCCTGTCAGTGTCCGGTTTGTGTCTAATGAAAACTTCAGGAAACAAAGGGGGGATGACAATGCTGAGCCTCAGAGGCTTCATTTTTTTAATAACTTTTTAGAAAAGTTTTAAAATACCCTTTTTAAGGATCCCCCTCAAATTTCATCGTGGAAAAAACCTTTTTATCTGATAGTAGAAGTCCTGCTGCTCCCCCCCCCCCCCCCCACGTGATTGATAGCTTTCCCTGCATTAGTGAATGTACAGAGCAAACTGTCAATCATTGTATGTGGGTGGGGGAAGCAAGCTCCACCCCTTCATAATAGATCAAGTATGTCAAATACAGAGTGTAAGGTCTGGTTCACACGGCTTATTGCCGGCGTGATTGCGGTGATGGATTTCGCGCCGCAATATCGCCGACAGTCGTGCAGCGGGGCGGGTTGGCCGGCAGCTCGCCGGCCCATAGACTTTTCTTTAAATCTAGGGCGCGTCCCGCGCCAAAAATAATTCACATTTCCCTTTTTCCCCCCCGGGGGGAAATTCGCCGAGGGGGTGAAGAAGGGAATCCTTTGTTTTTTCAATAAACTGTGGTTTTCCCCTATTTTACTGGGAGGGGATTGGAGCCTATTTGAGGCAAATCCGGCCCCGGCAGTTTTGGCTCCAACCGCGCCCAATAACCGTTTTGAACGGGGCCCCTAAAGGAGAAAAAAGCCCCAAAAAATACCCAAAAACCTATCAGGGGTGGTTGAAAGGTGGCCCAAAACTGCCCTGTGTATGCTTAAAAAGGTTTATTTACAGTGTTTTAAAAAAGGGAAACCCCCTTGTATGAAATTACAAAAAACCCCCATGGGCTGTTTTGGCTACACGTCCCCACTAAGCAAATAAACACAGCGTTTACTGCAGAGTACCATATGCTTACACAAGACAGCATCTCAAAACCTCTACTGCACATGCGCTTACTCACATACCTCCCAACTTTAGAGGGGTTTGCAAAGAGGGACAAAATCAGGGCACGCCTCCAACCCTACCCTAAAAACATGACATCACGCCAGGCCCAAAACCTCTAACCACGCCCAAACACGTACATCCAAAATTTTTAGACAGCCAAAAAAGGGGCACCCTTTCAAGGGGTTTCATTGTATCCCAAAGTGAAAAATTAAATAAGTTGTTAAACTAATTAAAATTTAAAAAGCATCAGTACTTTTTACCCAAAAACAGTCCCGTTTTTTGACGCAAATCTGGGTTTTCCCAAAAAAAAAGGGGGAAAATTTATAAAGCAAAGGGGACAAAAGGGGAAAAAAAAAGGATGGCCCCCCCAAAAAAGGGACGCTTGGGGGGTATGTTTTTTCGGCTGTGTACTTCATGTAAAGACGCAGCACTATCGAGAATAACAATGCGCAAATGTAAGTGCTGCAATTTTTAAAAGGGGGCCTGTCACAAAAGATTTTGCCCCCCCTTTTGAAAGGGCAAACACAATCTAATGTCAAACAGCGCGTGTCCCTTTTTTTCTGTTTTAAAAAGCAGCAGTTTTAGAGCAAATTTTAAAGCTCAAATTTTTTTCAAGCAGGTGTTAGCCCCGCCCACCAAAGGTTTGCCCCGTTACCTGGCAGTTATTCATGTTTCCCAACCCATTTAAAATAATAGGTTTATTTAGTTTAGGTGGGCGGGGGTAGCCCAGGGGGAGGGGGATGAAAAAACTGACTCTTTTTATGACTCTTTGGCCCGAAAACTGCAGATTTGAGCATAAATTTCTCTTAAAAAATCCTCATTTTACAGAAAAGGGACCAGCGCGGGAAAAAAGCATGTCTGACACTAGCTTTTTGCTGCCCTCGCAAGGGGGGGAATAACCTATGTGACAGGTTCTCTTTAACATTCTACGCAGGCGAAGTGTAACAGTCCCATTCAACATACTGGGTGAATACAGCATATTGATAGAATAACATTCATACGGGCGCATACCAGTAATATAGCCAGCTGAAGGGAAGAAGACTGCATGTCGTAATATTAAGGTACTTTTTTTAGGCCATGTTCAAAGGGGCTTAATTGGGGGGTAATACCCCCACAATTACGCCGGTGGAGGGGGGCGGGGGGGGCGGGGGGGCACCTGTCGGCCCATGACTATCATTACTAGCAGCGCGTATACGGCCTAGTAAATGACATTCTTTACTCCCCCTGGGCAGATTCGCCGACGGGGAGAGGAGACATAACCCCTATTTCTCTTGAGAATGGGGTTACCGAATCCCCGGGGCTGTATTAGCCCAAATTCGCGGCCCCAAATAACCGTGTGAAAAGGACTTATATTTAAATTTTTGGGGAAATTCTTTTTGATATAATTTCTCCTGTGTTTTGCTTTAATAATCACGAGCACTGCAGTCTTCTTCCCTTTAGCTGGCTATATTACTGTTATGCACCCATATGAATGCTATTCTATTGATACGCTATTCTATTGATTCACCCAGTAAGTTGAATATTGCACCAATAGGATTTTAGTATTAGGCTAGGCCTTATAGTATAGGACAAAAACCGTTGGAAAGCCGATGGCTTTTTGTCCAATGAACGACCGCGATTTTTGTCACGTTTTGCGCAAAAACCATGGTTGACCATTGAATGTACTGTTTTTATAACATGTTCCAAATACTGCCGATGCCACAGACGAGGATAAAAACACTTATGTAACTACGGGCTTTTTTCTTTTAAACTACGGCTTGTAAACAGCGAATTTCAGGATTTCAAAATACTAAAACCGCCGAAAATCTGACCGTTTTCGTGTGCTGTTTAGATATATATATTTTAGCTATGGGAGTCGCACTGATCGGCGCGGTGTGGGGGTGCCGGCGGCGCGCCAGCCCCATTTGACATGCATTACTCACGGCACATATTCGCCGCAAGTAATTGACAAGTCACTTATCTCCCCGCGCGTACAATACGATGCAAAATACCCGCCGAAATTAGCCCGTGTAAACATACCCTTAGACACATGCACATAACCCTTTTTAGGGCGCTGGACTCATCCTTTTTGGGCATACACAGGTCAGTATTGTCCTATAAAACTTACAACCACATGACATGGTTCTAGCTAATGTTAGGGCTTTGTCTGCTATTACACCCTGCATCTTATATTTAACATACTTGATCTATTATGAATGGGTGGGGTCCTTTGGTTATATCTCCTTTTTATAACCTTTTTTTAGGGTGCTACCCATGCCCTCATACAGGGTCTTTCCATCTGTTTTCTTTTCATGGGTTTTACTTTGGTGCAAAGTATTTTTCTGTTCTCACTTTATTCCCACTGACGAGTCCATACAATTTGGATGAAACGCGTATGGGTGTTCACAAAGGGTGAGTTAAGGGTCTTATCCTGTGGGGTCGCCCTTTTTGGGGGCCCTTCACACGCTTATTTGCCCCTGATTTGGGGCCAACCCCGGATTTCATGCAGTACGGCGCCAATCCTCGCAGTAATTACGGAAAACCACCTTTTTCATGAATGCACACGCAAAAATCCACGGCGTGCAATACGCGCCGGGATAAGCAATCTAGGGCCGGGGGGGCCCCCCCCCCCTTTTTCAAGCCGGAATTGCGAGCGCAAACCAGCCGCATTCCCTCTTGAATAACATGTGAACACGGGCCTTTTGGGGGGGGCAGCTCGCATAATGTCAGAATGTTTTTAAGGGCTTTTTAATCTTCCCTCCATTCAGCAACACTTTGTAGATTTTGTACAATCTCATGTTAAATCGTTCTTTGGAAGTATATTGAAGAGTGGACGAATATTCAATCATATGACATCCGTAATAGTTAAATTTAAAATTTTTATCCTTTTTTTTTACCCCCGTACATTTATTTTTTGAACCCTTTTATGGTTATAGGGGCCTTTTTATGTCTTTTTCAAATCTTTCCTTTTCTTTTTTAAATGATAATTATTATTATTATTATTAGCTATATTTTAGGAACACTATATTATTTTCAAGTTACTCATTTGTGGCAGTGATTTTTACAGTTGTTCACTGCCTTTTTCTCAGAAATGCTGCTCCAAATCATATAAACCTACATATGACAACACCCAGCTTTTCTCCATCTATCACACCCTGCTCTCAGGACACCATGAACCAACTGACAGGTTCACTTTTAAGGATGGGTTCACATATTGCGTTGTTATATGCATTACTGCACGAGTTTCCTAACTGCATAAAAAATGCACACAACAAAAATGCATGCTTTCTTGGGGGCGGAGTGCAAGTTTTTTTTAGTGTGACATCACATTGGCTTTATATATCTTATTGGCCTTCCAGGGTAATAGTAGGGTTCTATAGCGGCAGCCACCATTTAGTGGGTCCGCCCCACTCCTGTTAGAGTCTTTACAGGGTGGTTGTCTGTGTCCCACCTTATTCCACCAAAACAGTGAAGGGGTTTTTCCACCCGGCGTTTTATCCGCCCACGGGCCGCCCGTAAGACATTGATCATGCACATTCTTCCATCCGGTTTTCGGACGGAATATGTGAATATCAATGTGAAGGGGAGGGCTCATCGCGGAGAAAAGCTGTCCACCCCACGGTCGTGCGGACAGCCGCAAACTCAACCGGTATTTGTCCCTTGCCGGCCCCTCATGTGGACGATTGTGAGAAGACCTAGAAATCGTGAGTTATACATTTTCTTAATGTTCTATTTGGAATTTGAGATTACTTTTTGGAATTTCATATTTCTTTATTAAACCTATAGGCTATGGTGGTATTGTCCAGTACTCTGCATTACTAATAATTTCTTTGACAATATTATCTGTGGGGGTTATTCGCATTTTAAAAATCCATCAAAGTGTATTTGTAACTGTATTTTGTCCAGTGAACTGGTTTTGTAATTAAAGCTAATTTGTAACACAGGTGAAATTTGTATTAATTAAAAATGCATATATATATATATATTTTTTAAACGCATTTGTTTTTTTTATTTGCTTGCGTTTTTTATGCACTTGACCCCTATGCCTCCATCTGACCCTGCCGTAGTATACATCCGGATAACTTTTTCAAGGTACACCAATGGATACTATCAATGGAAGTCAAAAAACATGATTTCAATGGGGCCTCAGTTACATCAGCTCCTGCATTACTCCCATAATGCTTTGCAGCCTCATGAATCCTTGATAATGTGTCTGTGTGGCACATCACTCCTCATCACTGTCCTTTCTTTACCCAAAAAGATGGTTAGACGCAGATGTCAACACCCACCACATTATTTTGAACAGGATTTTGTTTCAAGAAAAATTGCATCAATGTCGGTCACTGTAATTAACACCATTTCTGATGGAGGGGAAAGTAGCACTTTCTTGTGTGCTGAAAACAGCATCTGTCATCTCACCCATTCTTCTAACTTGAAAGTTAGTGGGAAAATAGATATATTGGATGGGAATGACGGATGTCAATTGTGATAAGCATTTTTATAGTCATCATTCCATTGCTTACAGTGGTAAAACTTATGGATAGAATAATGGAATGGGGTGACATCTTTTAGACAACAGTTAGAGAAACTTACATGATTTTTTTTTACATTACAAGTACAGAGTGAACCAGGGGCGTAACTAGAATTCAAAGATCTATAAAGCAAAATTTTATGGGGCCCCATCACCTAATGACAAGAAACTAAAACAGTAGTATAAGTAGCAATAATTAAAGGGGTTTTGCCATGAAGTGAAATTGATGTGGGAAAGTTTGAATATTAAATAAAAAACAATTTTACCATTCATCATTATTAAAAATTTGGACCCTTTTTGTTTTAATGCTCCTTTGTGATCCATTGTTTTCAGCTCATTCCCGGGGATCGACCCGGGATGAGAGCTCCTCAGTCTGGCGAATGTCAAAATCGGGAACTACTGAGTGTTCAAACCCCGGTGTATCATTCTACTCTGTCCTCTGTACTCCTTGTCTTAGTCAAACAGTGCAAAAAATAAAAAAGAAACCTAATGAGGATGTGCATTATTTTAAAAGGAAAAAAAAAACACAGGTTAAGTTCCTGCGGGATTTGAACCAAGGGCCCTTGTGGTAAAGCAAAAATGTTTCCTCTGAGTACAAAGTAGCTATTACAATTTATCATAAACAGACCTTTTTTACTACGAGAGGAAAAAACCTGGGGTGCATCCCGTGGGTCACATGATATGCAATTTAAAAAAAATCACACACGCCCCCTTCTGGCACTCGAGCTGAAGAGAGGTTTCAGGGGTATGAAAGGGGGGAAACATGGCCAAAACCCTTTTTAAAGGTATAAAAAATTTCCCCATATACCGGAACCCCCATAACATTCCAAATACAGAAAGAAAATTTAAAACTTGTTCCTACAAAAAAGGGAATTTTCTTTGCCCGGTGGGGCCCCCTTCAACTCCTTCAGAGGTCACTATGGCTGCTATGGCTATAGTTACGCTCATGGTGTGAACATCGCTCTAGGTTTTTCAATTGCCCTGGGTTTCATACTACTCTAGTAAGTCAATCAAAAGCAAAACTGTATAGGCTGTTGTCTATAAACATCCAGGGCCTTATCTATGAAAACTGTCTAGCAGTAAGACTGTCTTTGTTGCCCATAGCAACCAATAAGAGCTCAGCTCTTATTTCATATAGTGCTCTGGAAAAATAAAACCTGGGCTTTGACTGGTTGCTATGGGCAACAAAGACAGTCTTACTGCTAGACAGTTCTCATACATAAGGCTTTGCCTCTACATATAATCAAGGGCATTTAGCATAAAGTTTGCTGTTGAAGTCTTGTTCTTCTAGTAAAACCAAATACATTGGGACACATTTATTATGCACCAGAATTCTGGCACATCTTGTACCAAAATAATGTCGTCATGCTTTTACAGTTTATATGTGGTTTTTTAGAACTGTTTCTACGACACGTTGGGCACTTTGTATGCAAATACTGTCTGGTGTAAGATTTTCATTGTCTTCCAATAGCATACATCAGCAGTCCTTTCATTTATATAATGTCTGGAGAAAATTAAAGGTTGGGGGAGAGGGAGGGGGGGCTGTGATTGGTTGTATGGGGCATAAAAAGAAAGTCTTATACCTAGACAGTTTTCATACATTGGCATCTGGTCCAACACAAAGGCTGTGACCTTGCAAAAGGGGCACGGCTTAGCATGCATCAAAAAAGTGCCATAATGTTGCTGCAATTAGTGTTATAAAGTAAGCCAACTAGTAGAAGGTGTACACTCAGACTAGACAGTCTAAACATGTGCCAGATTTAGGAACACTATGATAAATATAACTGTCTAGTCTAAGTTTACACTGTCTCTGTGCTAGACAGTATTGATCAATCTGCCAAAAATGTTATAGCTAGATAACTAGATAGTTTTATAAGTAAATAAAGCATAAATGGATTATGCTAAATGTTATGCAGGTAATAAACATGTACATCAATTACTAACAAATGTCACCCTGTTTCCCCGAAAATATGACAGTGTAATATATTAATTTTTGCTCCTAAAGATGTAGCTAAGTTAATTTTAGTGGGATGTCTTATTTCTCCATGTAAACAGAATTCAATTAACATTTATTGTTTGAAAAAAAATCAATATGTATAAATTATATGTAGCGATTTTCGTTTTCATCATAGACATCAGCATAAGCAGAAAAACTCCTTAATCTGAAAAAACTCTGAATGGCAGAACAAAAAATGCACTCTATTGTCTTATTTTTTCGGGGGAAAGCCTTATTTTCGGGGAAACAGGGTACTATCTCTCTTTGCTAGCAGTAAATAGATATATGTTGTTTACACACAAAGGCTTAAAATCTGACTGTATGATCCCAGCACCAGTTTCAAATGGACATAATCAGCACAGATTTTAAGCCTGTTGTTATAAACAGTAATGTCTTTATTCAATGATGCGAAGCAAGAGGTTCTAAAAACTGTTCAAAACTTCCGATATATAATAATATACAAAAATCCTTGCATAATATAGTTAATTATAAATTAAGAAGATTATTATTACTATAAAAAAGGAAGGTCACATGTAATGAAAACCGTTCTTTGTTTAGACTTTCTGTGGTGCCCATAGGGACTCAATATACCACTACACCTAGACAATATTTATACATGTCCCCCGTTATTATATCTATAAAAATAATACATGCTCAGGCACCATGTTAGGAAGAACGAGACATTTCCCTTGTATTTGTAAAGTTCAATTATCCATTATTATTTATGTAAAATGTCACTTTCTATAGGTAGAGTTGATGCCATGTACCTGCTGCCTGACACTTAAAAAAAAAACAAGAAGAACGTAAATACTATATTTATATATATATTATATATATATATATATATATAGACATATTATTTATCAAAGTTGTTAAAATAGTGATCATTCAATATTACAGATGTAGCGAAGTTTAACTTGATGGTGACAATGGTGATATCTTGGTTCTCTGTACTGTATCATCTGTTCTTATATCACAACAAAACACCAGTGGAAAACATTAAAGGGTTGAGATTAATTTCCTGTGCTGCAAATTCATTTTTTTGTGGCTTCTGGTTATAGGTCGTAGCGGGAAGGATTCTGTGTTAGAGATTTATTAAGATTTTTTTTTATATACTTATATTATATATATATATATATATATATTATAATATATATTTATATAGTATATATTATATATGTAGTATATTTATTGTATAATTTATATATATATATATATATATATATATATATATATATATATATACACACAACAAATTTGTCTCTACTATCCCTGCCAGAAATAATCTTGCTGAAGACCAGCTGTTGTGGGAGATAATTTATTTTTAGTTGTTTTCCTCATAGCCACTATTTTTAAGTGGTCAGTTTCAGTGCCTATGACAATCAGTGCTCAGCACAATTGCACATGGCAGTGTCTTGCGCCACATGGCGTCCAACATTTTCCTCACACTGGTACTTTTTAGGAAAAGTGGGTTTTAAGAAGTTTTCGGAATGCCTTCCTGAAGTCTCTGTTAAACACAGTATATATGACAGGATTAAGGCTGCTGTTGCAGTAACCTACCCAGAAGAAAAAGTTAAAGAGTGCATCAGAAATGCCGCATCTTCCCCTACATACAGACTCCAAACTGGTAGTGGTAAGAAAAAGGGGAACTGCTTATGAGAAGCCTCCATATGGACCACTGTGCTAGGACCTAAGGATATACCTTCTTCTACCTTAACTGTTGCAGGCGGGTCTGAGAGATAGAGATGGATCGGTCTCTTCTTTGTTGTCCTCTGTTTAAGGACCATGAAAGTCTTTTCCTCTTTTCTAAGGGTGCGGCAAATAGTTGTGAGGACCAATGCTGAGATCTGGCTTTTACTGGGAACCTGTAGAGTTGATGAATTGTGCTCACACTCCTGGTCCATTCATCTGCATCTGGTGTTGTCGTGGGTTGTTGATTCTGGCTCTAAGCACTCTGATGATAAACCATATCCCTGTGTGGCAAACAGTGCTGCAGCCAGATAGACCATTCTTGAGGTTGGACTATGGTGGGATGGCCACTATGTTTGGATATTTATAAGATCCTGCGAGTATATTTGGAATATCATGATGATGCATGGAAGCAAGAAGGACACAGTGCATTAAAACAGGACGTACCAGGTGTCATCATTGAGTTCACACCTCCATTCATTATGGATGGTAGTTTTCAGCAGAGGTGGAAAAGAGATCACAGCAGATACACCGATCATGCCATATATTACTCTTAATCTTTTTTGGTGGTGTGGCTATAGGTTGTACTTACTGCTTGGTAACAGACAGTACCTGTCGCTATGCTGATGGCACATAAATGAAAATAGAAGCAGGTGCAGAACAATCTGTCAATTGCCAGGGTACTAATGCTGCTCACAAACATTTCCAAAAGTGCCAATTTTGGCCCATGAACTCTTTGGCAAGTGAGAATGCGAATAAATCAAAGCACCCAAAGAATGTTGATGATGCAGAGAGACAGGAAACAAGGTTTCTGGTGGGACTGGTTAGAGCTCCAGATGGCTAAAAAATATTGCTAAAACCACCAGTGATGTGTTACCAATCCACAGTTGGTTTGTAAAAATGAATCTGACGCCCACAGCCAAAATAATTAATCATGTGCGCTCTCCATGTATGCATATGGAGCTTCTAAGTCATGAGCTGGCTTTGCTGTTTTCCAGAATATTGTTGATCCCAGTATGCAGACTAAAGTTTGGTAAAAAACTCCATTCGCAAGTCACATAAATGCTTTTTGGGTAAAAGACACAGAGGGTCAGAGGTGTAGTCCAGCAGATCTCCAGCATGAGACACAAGAGTGGTGGCTGGTCGGGGTGTTGAATTTACCCAGTTAAGTCTTCCGATATTTACATTCTACTCACACATAGGTCAGTCTCTGCATCTCCTCCTGGCAGGTCTTGTCTCCAGTCATGGTGTATTATACCTTCAGTGTAGATGACTTCTGACTCCTTATCTCACTTGGCTGACCACAGGGTACATCTCCCTTAGCACTTCAGGTTTGTCACAAGGAAGGGAATGCCTGCTGAAAGTTTCACAGTCCATGGATCTTGTGTCTCGAGGATAGTGTTAGGTGCTGAGGCTTGACACTCATGGATAATTCCCCTAGTTGCGAGCGGAAAGATGACTTATGCACAGGACTGCAGGTGACCATGGCACAGTTGGTTGACGAAGTGGTCTAGCATGACTCCATAGCAGCCAGAGGCTGCGCCCGCACAGCCAGAAATTTGGCTAAGGGAGTTGTCGTGGTTGGGGAGACCTCTGCGTGTTCGATTACACCATGATGCAGTAGAGCTTAGATTTAAGGTGCGCATTTAGTAAGAGGCGTCTCTGCTCGATATAATGAAGGTATGAATGCACTCACTAGTCAACCATGCGTTCCATTTTCACAGATAAAACCTTATCCTGTCTCAAGATTGTCAAGTAGTCCTATTTTCCTTGTATTATATTAATATGTACTTACTTGTGCAGAACTCCTTCATGGAGGTGTATGCCTGTGGAGATAGCAGAACTGTATCCTCTCTGGCATGAATATGGAACATATTTATGCTGAGAATCTCAATAACTTCCAATTACGGTATCATTCAACTTTGGGTTACAAGGGGGGTGTAAGTCTCTATGGGATATGATTGCAATTCTAATGGAGAAATAGATAATCTTCACAATGCGAAAACTTGCTATGAAGATCATTGATAATCTCAAAAAGTGTCAGGGACTGAATAATAAACTAGTGAGCTAATTTTTTGACTGTAGACATAGTGTCTTGGTTGAGGAAGAAGAAATCATAAGAGCAAAATTTGGATTTAGCATGGATTTATTGTACGAAATATGCCACCAGCAAATAAATAGGGTTAAATGTTATGCGGCATGGCAAATATATATATTTATATACAGGCAGTATATTATGTATATGGTATATGTCAAATACTACTATATACAGTATATAAGAAGTCATAAGAGCAAAATTTGGAAGAAGGACTTGCGTAGAAAATGCACAGAAAACAACAAAGAGATAAATTAATGTAACATACAAATATCTATCTATCTTTCTGATCTATTATTAATCTATTATCTATCTATTTTTTATCCATCTATGATCTTATATGCTATTGGGAAAATTCGATGTTGAGCAAAGGCGTAAGTTTAGGTACAGTGATTTAGACTGTACTTAATAGATATATAGTAGTACGTGTAATAACATAATACATACTTATATGAGTACATGTTAAGTTTTCATTTATATACATATTAATATTTATACTATGTATATATATATATCACAAATTTAACCCCATATATGTGGCTGTGTATATACATATAGTACATGGCTATTGTACCATTAGATAGACATAATTTGTGATCAAGTCTGAATGATGTAAAATGTTGTTATTATATACATATATACTGTATAATGTATTATATTATAAAGTTATATATATATTATATGTTATTAATATGTATAATATATATATATATATATATATTATATCATATATATATTATATTTATATTTATATTATATATGAGATTCTTCTGTCTGCTGTCAATGCGAACAGAGGCATCATCGTGTGGACTACTACCAGACAGGACCAGGAAGGTGAATATTGGAGAAAACACTTCCCAGCAGCAGTCTGTGTGGTTACCATGCATCTTCGCATGGCCTTGTGGCGGACTTGCAGGCTAATGGTGAGCTTGATAGTGCCATTAGAGATCCAATTTTAGAAATCCGTTTTGCTGTTTTGGTTTCTTCTATGTGTCTCAGTGAATCTGGGGGATCATTGAGAAGTAAAATTTCTCTATGTGGAAAAGTGAATTTAAAACTATTCAAAGTTGTGTGAAAAAGTTTGAAAAATGAATAAGGGGAAACATACTAATGACACAAATGTGAGAGAAAAAAAAAATTGGCATCGTCCTGGTGTATCATGATCTACCTATATATTTGTCAGGTTAAATAACTACCAAGGTGAGACGCCGTAAAAAAAAAAACATAAACAAGCAAAGAATTGTGATTTTTTGTTCATTCCGGCAGCACATAATAATGGAAATAAAAAAAGTGATTCAAAAAGTCAATAAATGCCAGGAGTTGATACCTCAATTTAAAACGTACGTGGGTTCATCCTACAAAAAAAAAGCCTACAAGGCTCTGTATACAGAAAAATAAAAAAAAATATGGTCGTCAGAATATTTGATTTTAGTAGAACCAACATAAAAAACCAATTTTTATTTTTTTAATAAAACCATTTCTATTGTGTAAAAAGTAATTAAAATAAAAACTAATATACATTGATATCATTCGCAATTATACCGACCCAAATAATATAAGTTACACTTGCACGGGTAACACTGTAAAAATTGGAAACAAAAAACAATGCTGGACACTGCATTTTTTTCTCCCACATTTTCATAGCCCAATGCTAAAAATACTATGAAACACTTTTATGCCCAAAATGCACAATATACCCCTAAATGAGAGCCATGACGGGTGTTGAATCCAAAATGCTGTCACTTCTGGAAGGTTTCAACTGTTCAGGTACTTTGGGTACTTTGAAATGTGGTCATCTCTGTCACCCACCAAAATCTGCTGTTCCAAAAGACCATAAATAGCGCTCCTCCCACTTGTAGCCGCTTGCTTCAATGCGCCTGAAACAGCAGTTTACACCCAAATTGTAGATAGGTCACTGACGAGCTTGGAAGAGAAATCGTAAGAGGTTTATGTAAAGAAGATTAACATATTTAGTGGCGCTTATTTTAGGATTCCCTTGTTAAATGAAACATTATTTAGCTAATTTAATTTCTTCAATTTTTCGCTAATGCTAAAAAGAAAATATCTTGTGTGAAAAACCTGATGAGTCTATATGCTCTCTACACCCCTGTATATGTTCCATAAGGGGTGAAGTTTCCAATATGGGTTCTTTTTAGGGGTTTGTCCACAAACCACTAATGGCGCCTAAATAAAATTGTATTGAAAATGAGACTCTGAGGCTTGTGGTTGAGCCAAGTAACACACTAGGACCACATATGGGGTTTCTTTTGAAATTGGCAGCCAGATTGATGGGAATCAATATATTAAGTTGCATTTCCCTAGTCACATCTATCGTGTTCTTGTGAATAATGGATAAAAACTGAAAATTTGCAAAAAAATTTGCTTAAATTCCTGTTAAACACCTAATAGGTTAATAAACATCTTAATGCTGTTTTGAATACCTTAAGGGGTGCAGTTTCTTAGATCTTTCTTAGATGTCTTACACGCAGATATTTTTGAAGTTTGAAAATGGTAAATTTTTAACAATACTTTGATATTTTTCATAAATAAACAAGGATTTTTTTTGGACCAATCATTCTTAATCTAATTTAAAGCCACAATGTGTCATCAAGGGAAGGGTGGAAAACAATCTACTGAATCAACATGGAATAGGTAAAAAGTATCAAAAAGTTTATTCTCACTGAAGTGGACACATGTCAGATTTCAAAAATGGGGCAACCTCTGTCAGAAAAGGACCAAATACTGGTGGCAGGTAAGGGGTTAATATTTTTAAAGATGTAGCACTGTATATCTAGGCATGTACAAACCAGGAATATTTCACTGAAACCTAGATCCACAAATCAACATAAATTGGCCCACTTAATTGCAAAATAAATAAAAAAGAAATATAGCAGGCTTAGAATATATTAAATTTTAATTATAATCTCTTAAAATATCTTATCAAAATTGGTGATAATATAGAAATTGTTGATATAAATCCCCAGTTGTATCTAATAATTATAACAACAATGTTAATGAATATGGGTGGTTTATGCTATTAGTCGTAAAACTTCACCGTGACCAAAAACGCCGAATTGGGAATATGAAAGTTACTATCTCCTTATCAAGTTAGGGTGGAAAGACGGAAGAGAAGAATGATCCTCAAATCGATGGATCCCTTGAACATCAGTCATGGGGGACATGGAGGATGTTTACTGCTTTCTGGGGCTGATCACCTATCCAGTAGATGGACCATCCTTTAGCTCATTTTTGTCTCAAATTTATATACAAGTCTGGTAATTATATTTTTGTTATGCGTATGTTTATTTGTTCCCCTGATGAACCTCCATCCACTGTGGGGAAACACGTTGGTTATAATGAATTAAATGCATTGCTTTTCATTGGATATACTGTATTTAAAGCAGTTTCATTAGGGGGTGTTCCCACGGCGTTTTTGGATCTGTTTTTGGATCCATGTTGGATTTGAAAATTCGGGATCCAAAAACGCTGTAGCAATCGGATCCAAAACAGATCCAACACGTATCCAACACATAGCCGCGTGAAGATGGAGTGTTTGAGATACGTGTGGATAGTAAGCAGGGATGGCAATCTATAGTTTAAAAGTAGGGACTCCTGCTTGTGTCTTTCGGACAAGAATTGACATGTCAATTCTTGGGACGGATCCGAGAGACGGATCCGAAAGACAGAGTGAGACACGCATCGGCGATCACTCGTGTGAACGCTGATGCGTGTTTGTAATAAAGAGCAATGTAAATGACATTGCTGTTTATTAGATAAGTGTTTGGGTCCGTTTGGGGTCCGATAGATGGATCCAAACACGCATCTAAAAGCGTATGTTTCCACACGGATCAACACGCCGTAAAGTGAATATACCCTTAGGCCCCTTT
Organism: Phyllomedusa bahiana; assembly: GCA_025379985.1. Taxonomy (NCBI): domain Eukaryota; kingdom Metazoa; phylum Chordata; class Amphibia; order Anura; family Hylidae; genus Phyllomedusa; species Phyllomedusa bahiana. The sequence continues at coordinate 46,575 of JAODAL010004441.1, read as the reverse complement.
TTTTGGGGCGGGCGTTTTCCCCTGCTATTTAGGCTAGAAAGGTTTAATCGGGAAACTCATGTAACTAATTCCCTGTGAGAAACCTCTCAAAAAAGTCCTAGACAACGTACCTGAATTAAAATTCTTTCATTTTATTTCATTATTCATTTTAAATGGTTTCACAGATTGTAGCATAATTGTGGTAAAAAAAATGTATTTTCTTTGCCTACTGCATTTTCAGGCTATCAACATGCCCTTTTTATTCAAGATAATACATTTTCATCACAGGCTCAGTGAAATTTAAAAGAAAGCTTTCTTTCATAGCTCCACCCAAACCCGGGTGATACTGTAGTTTGTTAATCCTTAATGTTAATGCAAAATGCAATAATTATTTAAAGATAATGTTTTGACATTTTTTAACCCTTTAACGCCAAGGCCTATTTTTTTTTTGACGTTTGTTTTTCCCTCCTCGCCTTCCAATAGTCATAACTTTTTTTAATTTTCCACCTACATAGACATATGAGGGCTTTTATTTTGCGGGACAAGATGTACTTTGAAATGATGTTATTCATATTACCATATGAATAACTGAATATTACCATACTGGGACACTGTTAAAAAATTCTAAGTGGGACAAAATGTGAAAAAAATATACTTGCGCCATGTTTGTGGGAGTTTTGTTTTTATGGGGTTCAATCTTTGGTAAAAATAATGTGTTGTCTGTATTTTACAGGTTGATATTCATCCGGCAATATCAAACATGCACAGTTTCCATTATGTTTTGGTACCAAAAAAAAATTCCAAACATTTTCTATCTTTTAAATTTGCGCCACAGCGCCATTTTCTGTAACCAGTAACTTTTTTGTACTAATACCTGTGTACATGAGTGAGGGGGAATTTTTTTACGAGCTGAAATGTACTTTTTATTGCTACCAGTTTGGAATGCATGTGACTTTTTTGATTAAATTTATTTTAATTTTTAAGGGACATGATATGACCAAAAAAATTAAATTTTGGCGTTTGGAATTTTTTTTCTTCTATGTTGTTCAGTGTACGAGATAAATGATGTTATATTTAAATTTTTTGGGATGTGGCGATAACAAATATGTGTAACTTTTTATTATTTGTTTTTTATATGAAAATGGGGAAAAGGGGGGTTTATTTGAACTTTTTTTAAAAAAAATTTTTTTTTCACTTTTTTAAAACATTTTTATTTTTTAATTTGAGTTCTCCCTAGAGTACTACACCACTAGGTGGAGCTATCATTTTTACAGCCTAATGCATTGTATAGACAATGCATTAGGGTGTAACAATATGGCGGTTTCCCCACTTCCGGCCTGGGGCCGGAAGTGGGGAAATGGAAAACATGGCGGTCATGGAAGCCTTCACAAGTCCTCCAGCTGCCATATGTGCTCTGGGCCCCGCAATTTTGCCACAGTTACCCCAATCACAGTGAGGAATGGTGCTCGGCACCGTTTCTTATTGATTTAGACGCCTTGGCCATCTTTTACTCATTGTCTAAGTCCTTAAACAGTGTGGGACGCCGAAGGCAATGAGCTTAAAAAGCCCCTTACCTGCATCATGATGACCCATAAATCCAATGTGGTAAGGGGGGTTTAAAATTCTTTTTTTTTTAAAATTTTTAAAGGCTAAAGGAGAGCTAATTTATACACATGAGATCGTTCCTAAAATTTAACCCTCGTATCTAAATGTAAGATACATGTTCTAATTCATGGAAGGAGAAATACTTTAAATCCCCATTGTTTTTATCTATAAAGTGTTTTACTGCCCCTGAAGCATTTGTATGTTTGTTGTAATATGTTCAGAAATTCTTGTTTTGATTTTATGTATTGTGCAAACCCACATTATTAAGGCATTGTAATGATTCTTATAGTGTTACCGTAATCACAAATTATGTAAATAATTATTGAATTTTTCTGCTTTATCGCTATTCAAAAATAAAAAAAAATTGGGGGAGGGGGGTTAAAACGACACCTGTTGCACAGGGGAACCATTCTTTTTGGCTAAACCAGATTTTTTTCTTTTGGGGGATGCTATGAAACATACTAGGGGATTAAATATCTCCTAGAGTACAATTGCGTTTAGCTATGCAGGACACTCCATTTTCTATGCTCTTTGCTAATGTTTTTGCTAATGTACTGCTGAGAGCAGATAGTTGCCACTCATTATATACCATCAAATCTATACCTATAGGGGAATACATTAAAGCTAAGAGAGCCAATACATTAAAATGTGGATATGAAAAAAACAAAAAAGAAATAAATAGGTGGTTCAGAGGGGCTATTCAAAATGGCTGTTAAATAGAGACCTGAAAATTGTAGATGATATAGGTCGCTCTAAGTGGCTAACTCCCTGACAAGTAAAACAGAATAGAATGAACACAAAAAATAACTACTAAAAAAACCCTTCAATAAAAAAGTCTTTTCAACAAAACACATCAATAACTTTAAGAAGGTAAAAAATATTTTTTATAAACATCTTCCATTATAAGTACAGTACAAGATGAAACATTAACAAAAATCATAGAAAATGGAGTGTCCTGCGTAGCCAAACGTAATTGCACCCTAGGAGACATTTTAACCCCTAGTATGTTTCATAACATTATCCAAAAGAAAAGAATCTGGTTTATCCAAAAAGGATGGTTCCCCTGTGGAGGAACACATTGCAACATGTGTTGTTTTACCCCTCCCCCCAATTTTTTTTTTATTTTGGAACAGTGATAAAACAGAAAAATAAAACATATCTAGATACATGAATTGTGATACTGATCATTCAGTATACCCTATAGAATGCACACAATGCCAGTTTAAGGGGTTGTATCATTTCATTGAATGGTCTTCAGAATAAGGGGACAGTGAAAACAAGTAACTTTGCAATTAGATGTCATTAGCATAGCTGTCTTGTATTCACAGTTTTCCTTATCTTCTGTTTCTGTTTACACTGATATCCAGTCCTGGTCGGATCCCTCCTCCTTACATTTCACTAGCTGAGAGCTCATTTACATTCTGTTCAGCCGGCTGTATTCACGGAGCTTGCATTCCTGCCTCTCACTCAAAGTAAGGGACCGGCACATTTTCACTCTGCACAGCCAGAAGAAACACAATAACACTGCAGGGTTTCTATAATCAGGAAAAAGCACAATTGTGTGTTGATCCCTGTCCCTCCTGCATAGAAGGGAGATCTTTGCCGTTCATAGAAAGCTGGATTCAACTGTAACAAATCTCCAGCTGTGAGAGGAGAAGAGATTACTGCTCAGTCTAGATTGAATGCAGCCTTTGGTATGTATACAGCTCTTACAAAATAAGACTGATAGGGAGAGACACAGTGACATGTGGACTCAGAGATGGGGGGGGGAGTCTTGGGAGCCAGCATGAACAGTGTAAGGCCGTGTTCACACGGCTTATTCCCGGCGGATTTGTGCGCGGGATTGAGCGCACCAGTCCGCCGTGACTACGGGGCGGGCCGGGGGCGGGGCCGGAGCGCGGCGGGGGCGCCGCTCACGGCCCCATAGACAATGCATTGTTTACGGCGCGTCCGCGCCGTAAATAATGTGCATGTCACTTTCTCCCCCCGCGGCGGATTTGCCGAGCGGGGAGGAGCGACGGAATCCACTGTTCTCTATGAGAGCAGTGAATTACCGTAATGACTCCGACGGATTGGCGCCGTATTGAAGCGCAAATCCGGCGCGGAATACGGCGCCAATCCGTCGGCAAATAAGCCGTGTGAACGGGGCCTAAGTGGGATGATGTCACCCTGCTGGGAGGGGAAGAAACGCCCCTGCATTTCTAGAGTTGAGAAGCTGAGAGCAGTATGAATCAGCCGAACTAAAGAAGCGATACATCTCTTTTAATATACGTAGGTTGTACAATACATAAAATCAAAATAAGAATTTCTGAACATATTGCAGCTATAAAAAACAAACATACAAACTGTTCGGGGGCAGTAAAACACTTTATAGAAAAACACAATGGGGATTTAAAGTATTTCTCCTTCCATGGATTAGAACATGTATTCAAACCAAAAGAGGAGGGTAATGGAAACAAAAAGTATGCAATAGAGAAGCATTTGGATCTTAAATTTAGATACAAGATACCCAAAAGGGTTAAATTTTAGGAGCGATCCCATGTATATATTAACACTCCTTTTAGTCCTTTAAAAACTTGAAAAAACTCTAAAGAACTTTAAAAATGTCAAACTTTATCTATACATAGTACTTGCATTTAACATTAAGGATTAACAAACTAAAGTATCACCCGGGTGTGGGCGGAGCTATGAAAGAAGATTTGCTTTTAAATTTCACTGCCGTGTGAAAGTGTATATGCTGTGAATAAGGGCATGTTGTAGCCTGAAATGCATAGGCATAGAACATAGCAGTTTTTTTTACCAGCATTTATGTACAATCTGTAATCCTTTTAAAATGAATATGAAATAAAATGAAGAATTTTAATTTAACTGGTGCTGGACTTTTTTGAGGTTTCTCAAAGGAATTATACTTGAAGTTCCAAGCTTGTAGACCTTCCAGTGTTCGTTGTATATCTACTACACATGTGTTCCTGGAATTAAGCAGGCAATGGATGGAAGTTGGTGAGCACCAAAGCCTATGTATACTTTATACTTTAATAGGGAACCATTAGGTTCAAAGTGGACCCCACATTGGGACGAACATTCTTCTCTTCGTCTTCCCCCTACTGGATAAGGGGATTGTATCTTCATATGCTCAATGTGGCGTTTTGGTCATGTGAGTTATATGGAATATACTGTTGTTGTTGGTAATAATTAAGAGACAACTTGGTTTATGTTGATAATTCCTATGTTTCACATTTTTTAGATATCTTAAGAGATTATATTAAAAGTTAAATTTTAGCTCTTTTTCTTTCGGATTGATTATGTACATACCAGGGGCATAACTAGAATTCAGAGGCCCCCCATAGCGAAATGAGATAGGGCCCCAGTACCTAATGACAATAAACAGCAGCATAGGTAATATAATAATTTAAAGTCATGGCCGTAACTTTAACCAGAGCAGCCATAGCAACTGCTAAGGGGCCCAGAGGTTTAGGGGGCCCAATTAGATTTAAGAACATTGTTCCTTTATGTATGGAACAAGTAGCTGTTAGCTTTCTGCTCTCCAGCACCTCTACTTGCATTCACTGGTATATGGCGGTATTATTTATACTTTTAATTATTGCTACTTAAGCTGCTGTTTTAGTTTATTGTGATTAGGTGGAGAGGTCCCATCTCATTTTACTTTGGGGCCCTATGAATTCTATTTACACTCCTGTTAAAGGTATAAATAACATCGCCATATATTAGGGAACCCACATAGTAGAGCTGGAGGGCAGAAAGCCACCAACCACTTGTTCAATACAAAAAGGAACAATGTTCTTGTACCTGAGCAGGACCCGTTCAACTTCCAGGCCCCATAGCAGTCACTGGCTACTATGGCTATAGTTATGCCCATTGTACACGCATACATACCAGTCAGCCATAACATTAAAAGCCCCTGCCTACAATTGTGTAGGTTACTTCTTACGCCACCAAAACAGACCAACCAAGGCATGAACTCCAGTAAAACTCTAAAGGTGTCTTGTGATATATGGCAGATGAAAAATGTCCAAGTCCATAGAAAAATCACAACCTTATTACACGTATTTGACATATGACATATGCATCCACGATTCCACCAGCCTTAAATACCTATTCAGAATTCAAAAATAGCATAGCCAATATTGTTGCAAAACATATCAATTTACTTGTTTCAAAAAGACATATAACATTGCAAGCTATCAGGCTACAGATAAATTAGTAGATAAGACCTGTGATATGCTCATCCTCACTAGGATCTCCATCAATGTTTGGAGGTAGAGTTCAATTCTTTAAGCATCCATATAAGAAAGCGAAGCCATCAGCACATACGTGCTGCAAGGTGCAACGTTTTGAAGAATACTCCTTCTTCAATAGGCAGCATGAAGGATGTTTGCAGCATGTCCTTTAACCTCTTTCCGACATATAAGGTACAGTTAGGTCATGAGGTTGGTAAAAAGGTGTGGAGCGGGGTCCCTAGCTGATCCTGCTCCATTTGCGGTAGGGACCAGCCATTGGTTACAGCCAGGACCTGCCACTAGCAGCGAGAATATGATAGCTTGGATCCCAGCATCTTAGCACCTAAGATGCCACATTCAATGTTATTGTGGCATGTAAGGGATTAACCCCTTCCAGACAGCCACTCATGTCAATTAATTTTTTTCTTCCCTGCCTTCCCAGAGCCATTACTTTTTTATTTTTCATCTCCATAGACATATGAGGGCTTTTTTGTGGGTCAAGATGTAATTTTTTTTATGGTGCCATTGACCGTACCATAAAATATACTGGGTATCGGCGGTGTTGACTAAAATGTAACATAATGTATCCTGTATGCTGAACACCATGGTAGAAAAAAATCCAAACGCTAAAATTGCATTTTTTGGGGGTTATTTCACATCCCCTAAAAATTTTAATAAAAAGAGATCAAAAAGCTCCATCTATCCCAAAATAATAGTAATATAAAGAAAACTTTAGTCTGCAAAAAATGCACTATAACTCAGGCTCATAGGTGGAAGAACAAAAAAGTTATTGGTCACAGAAAATGGTGCTGCTGCGCAAATTTAGGAAATAGAAAATGTTTGGATTTATTTTTATGGTACTAAAACATAATGAAAGCCTTACAGATAATACATCATTTATAACGAAGACTAAATACTGTAAAACCAAAACCCCCACAAACACGGCGCAAGTGAATTGTTTATCATTTCAACCCCCTTAGAATTTTTTTTCAGTTTCCCAGTTTATTCTATGGTACAGTCAAAGACACCATTAAAAAGTACACCTTGGCCCACAAAATTAAAGCCCTCACCTGCCTATGTTGACTGAAAAATAAAAAAAAGTTATAGCTCTTGGAAGGCAGCGAGAAAAAAACAAAGGTGACAAAAAACTTGGTCTTTAAAGGATTAAAGAACTAAAACTGAACAAAAACTATACAAATTTTAGCATCACCAGAATTGTACGGACCTGTAGAATACAAATAATATGTCATTTATACTAAACAGTGAATGCCATAAACATGAGACCCTTACAAAAATGGCCCTATTGCATTTTTTTCACATTCCACCCCACATTGAATTTTGTTTCCAAAAAACTCAAGTCCTCATATCATATTTTATTTTATTTTATTTTATTTTTCCATCTACATAGACATATGAGTCATATGTCTATGTAGATGGAAAAATAAAATATTGCTGTGGTAAGAAGGGATTAAGCCTTTTTCGACATGTGACATGCATGTATCACACAATGTCGGCTGAGGAGGGTAGAGCGATCTCAGCTGTCATGCCTGTTCTACACACAGAGGGTTCCAAAGACTGACATTGGAGGACAGGATCAGGAAAAACTTGGATCCTCACTGTTTGACTACTACTTAGATGCAGCAGTCAGTGTGACCACAGCATCTAAGCAGTTATACAGCAGCGGGGGTGACCCTGTCCATTGCCCAATCACTCCCTTCTATGGCCGATCAAAGGGTGTCGACCAGTTGTCATGGCAACTGGGGGCCTAATCAACAGCATTAGAAATGCATTATTGGTGCACTATGCTGCAGTACATTAGTATTGCAGTATAGTGTACACATGATTGCTCCCCCTAGTAGTCAAGTATTCTAAGAAACTAAAAAATAAGTTAAAAAAATAATAAAAGTATTAAAAATATACAAAGGTAAAAACAATTAAATGCTCAAAAACTATCTTTTACCATACTTATCATATAATAATGAAAGAAACATAATTGGCTAATGTACTGAACTATTACATCATCTGTACCAAACGGATATTGTGTAAAAAAAAAAAAAAAAGAACAATGCAAGAACAGCTGTGTTTTTTGATTGCCTGCTTGAACACAATCATTTGGAACAACAAGTGAAATATCCCAAAATGGTAACAGTAAAAACTATGGAGGGGGTTGTTTTAAAAGAGGTTGATTATATTTTTAAAAGTTGTTACCGAAGCCATATAAATTTAGTATAACTGGTATAATTTCATTTATTCCCAATGGTGAAGTCCTCAAAAACTAAACCCAAAGAACATTAGTGCAATTACATTTTTTTCCCAATTCATGAATTTGTTTTTTGCGGTTTCTTAACAGATTTTACATTAAATGGTATTATTAAACACAACTTGCCCTGCAAAATACAAGGCCTCATGAGGTTACGTTGATGGAAAAATAATATACTGTATTATAGAATGTGAAAGGCAGCAAACAAAAAAAAAATGAACACATTGGGCGACATGTATGAATCTCGGCATGTCGGAGCGCACTTTTTCGCCCGATTTCAAGTGAAAGCTGCGCCTCATGTATGTCAGTGCCTGAGGTGCACTCATACATGTCGTGTAAAGTCCACCGCGCCTCGCCAGTGTGTGAGGCGCAGTGCGGGACTTAGGCGCAGTGCGGGACTGCGCCTAAGATTCGCCGCCCGAGGAGGTGCGCTCATACATGCGGTGAAAAGTTCCCTGTGCCTCGCCAGGGTGTGAGGCGCAGTGCGGGACTTAGGCGCAGAAGGAACTGCGCCTAACAGGTATTCCGTTTCGAGACAGGCTGTAAATGTGCGAAAGATCCTTAAACATGTTAGTGAATAGCAAAAAGAGTTGTCTTTCAAATGAATGAATGAATAAAGTGAAAAATCAAAGCTGTCTAAAAGCGATTAAATGTAGTGGAAAAAGTGGCAGGGGCGTTGCTAGGGTCCCAATACATCCGGGGCCCGGGCCCTTTGGCTATGTTCACACGGCTTATTGCGGCGAGTATGGTACACACCGCAATACGCTGTGTGTTTTGGAACCACACGCTGCTCCCCCTGTGCATACAATTTGACTTTGTAATCCATAGCTCTCTAGGAGAGCTATGAATTACCGTAATTGCGGTGCGCATATCGGGCGTATTGAAGCGCAAATACGCGGAGAAATGCGCCCCACAATTTACGCAGTGTGAACATATATTCATTCAGACACACACACACTCAGACACACACACGCGCTCAGACACACACACACACTCAGACAGACACACACACTCAGACACACACACACTCAGACAGACACACACTCAGACACACACACACACACTCAGACAGACACACACACACACTCAGACACACACACTCAGACAGACACACACACACTCAGACACACACACTCAGACACACACACACACTCAGACACACACACACTCAGACAGACACACAGATACACACACACACACACACACAGACACACACTCAGACACACACACACTCAGACACACACTCAGACACACACACACACACACTCAGACAGACACACACTCAGACACACACACACTCAGACACACACTCAGACACACACACACTCAGACACACACACATTCAGACACACACTCAGACACACACACACACACACACTCAGACAGACACACACTCAGACTGGCACACACACTCAGACACACACAGACACACACACACCACAGACACACACACACTCAGACAGACACACACTCAGACAGACACACAAACACTCAGACACACACACACTCAGACACACACAGACACTCAGACACACACTCAGACAGACACACACTCGACCACACTCAACAACATCGAAAACACTCAGGCCCCACACACCACACCCCACACACACACACACACACTCAGACAGACAGACACACACTCAGACACACACACACTCAGACAGACTCACACACACACTCAGACACACACAGACACACACACTCAGACACACACACTCAGACACACACTCAGATACACACACACACTCAGACACACACACTCAGACACACACTCAGATACACACACACACTCAGACACACACACACACACACTCAGACACACACACACACTCACACACACACTCAGACACAAACACACACTCACACACACACACACACAGATACACACACACACTCAGACACACACACTCAGACACACACACACACTCAGACACACACTCAGACACACCACTCAGACCACACCGCACCACACTCAGACACACACACACTTAGACACACACACACTCAGACAGACACACACTCGGACACACACACCCCACACACACACTCAGACCACCACACACACACACTCGACACACACCCCACTCAGAAAAGAACACACACACACTCAGACACACACACTCAGACACACACACACACACACTCAGACAGACACACAAACACACTCAGACACACACACACTCAGACAGACACACACACACACACTCAGACAGACACACACTCAGACACACACACACACACACAAACAAACAGACACACACACACACAGACACACAGACACAGACAGACACACACACTCAGACCACACAGACAACACACCCCACACACTCAGACCACACACACTCAGAAAACCACACCACTCAGACAGACACACACAAAACTTCCCGACACACACACACACACACACACACACTCAGACACACACACTCAGACAGACACACACTCAGACACACACACTCAGACACACACTCACACATACACTCAGACACACACTCAGACACACACACACTCACACACTCAGACACACACACACTCAGACACACACACACTCAGACACACACACACTCAGACAGACAGACACACACTCAGACACACACACTCAGACACACACTCACACATACACTCAGACACACACTCAGACACACACACACTCAGACACACACTCAGACACACACACACTCAGACACACACACACACACACACACACACTCACACACACACACACACACACACACTCAGACAGACAGACACACACTCAGACACACACACACTCAGACACACACACACACTCAGACACACACACACTCACACACACACTCAGACACACACTCAGACACACACACACTCAGACACACACTCAGACACACACACACAGACACACACACAGACACACACTCAGACACACACACAGACACACACACACAGACGCAGACACACACACACACTCAGACACACACACTCAGATACACACTCTCAGACACACACACACACACACTCAGACACAACCACACACACACACACACTCAGACACACACACTCAGACACACACACACTCAGACACACACTCAGACACACACTCAGACACACACTCAGACACACACTCAGACACACACTCAGATACACACACACACTCAGACACACACACACACTCAGACACACACACACACAGACACACACACTCACACACACACACAGATACACACACACACACACACTCAGACACACACACTCAGACACACACACTCAGACACACACTCAGACAGACACACACTCAGACACACACTCTCAGACACACACACACTCTGACACACACTCAGACACACTCTCAGACACACACACACACTCAGACACACACACACACACACACGCACACTCAGACACACACTCTCATACACACACTCTCAGACACACACACACACTCACACACACACTCAGACACACACTCACACACACACACTCACACACACACTCAGACACACTCTCACACACACACACACACTCACACTCAGACACACGCTCAGAGACACACTCAGACACACACACTCAGACACACACACACACTCAGACCCCACACAAAATCAGACACACACACACACTCAGACACACACACACTCAGAACACAACACACACACAACACACACACACACACACAGACGCAGAACACACACACTCAGAACACACACAATCAGACACACAACCACACACACTCGCACTCACACAACACCCACAGACACAACACACACACACTCAGACACACGCACACACACACAGACGCAGACACACCCCACTCAGGGCCCCACCACACTCAGACCCCCACACAACTAAGACACACCACCAAAAAATCAGACCACCACTGAGACACACACTCAGAAAACACACCACTCAGAACACACACCCCACATCAGGGCACACACTCAGATACACAACACACTCAGACACACACACACCACACAACTCAGACACACCACTTTGACACACAACACCACTCAGACACCCACAGACAAACACACACACACTTATCAAACACACAGATAAAACACACACACTCAACACACACACTCAGACACACACTCCAGGACAGACACACACTCAGACAGAAAACACACTCAGACCACACACTCTAGAACACACCACACACTCAGCACAACACTAAGATACCACACACACTCAACAACCCCACAACAACTCAGACACACACACACACAACACACACCTCACACACAACACAGATACACACACAACCCCACACTCAGACACACACACTCAAAACCACACTCAGACACACACTCAGACAGACACACACTCAGATACACACACTCAGACACACACACACTCTGACACACACACTCAGACATACTCTCAGACACACACACACACACACTCAGACACACACACACACACGCACACTCAGACACACACTCACAGACACACACTCTCAGACACACACACACACACTCACACACCATCAGACACAACTCACACACACACACTCACACACACACTCAGAACCCCCCTCACACACAAAAACACACACTCACACTAGACCACATCAGAGAAACCCCACACTCAGACAACACACCACCACACACACACACTCAGACACACACACTCAGACACACACACACAGTCAAACCCCAACCTCAGACACACACACACTCAGACCACACACACCAGACACAGACACACACACCACACACACACCACTCAGACACACACCAGACACACACACACTCAGACACACCACACACACTCAGACACACACACACACACAGACAAGCAGCACACACACTCAAACACCCCACCTCAGAAAACACACACTCGACACACACACACACTCAGACACACACTGAGACACACTCAGACACACACACTCAGCACACCACCACTCAGACACACCTCAGATACACACCACACTAGACACACACACACAACCCCCAGCAACACAACCAACCAACACACTCAGCCACACACACGGGGCACAAACACACCACAACACCACAAACACACCACCACACACACCAGAACACACCCCTCAGACCACACTCAGACAGACACACACTCAGACAGACACACACCAAACCCACTCTAAGACACACACACACTCTGACACACACACTCAGGGCACACTCTCAGACACACCAAAACACTCAACACACACACACACAAAAGCAAAACCTAGAAAACATCTCATGCACACCCCTCCCCAACACCCACCCAAAAAACCCCTCAACCCACTCAGACCACACACACCCACACACTCCTCACACCACACAACACACACACCACACACCAACTCACCACACATCGACAACACACACACCCACACACACCACCAAATCAGACACACACACACTCACCACAAACCACAACCCCACTAACACTAGTACAGTTTATTCAGAAGTATTGCTGTTTCCCCCCTTATTACACTATGCAGTCCTTGTCTCTGCAGGGGGGCTCCTCCTCACTGGAGACCTCCAGGATGTGTTACCTGGGGGGGCTGCTTTGGGCCCAAGACGGCAGGGCAATGCAGTGCAGGGGTGCTCCGGGCAGAGTCACAAAGGGGGCGGGAGCTGTCCTGCCGATCAGTGTCTGGCCCCGGGTTTCTACTCAGGGCATGTGGGGCGCCGGCGGGCCCCCCCCTCCCTCCTGAGCTCCCGTCATCTTCTGCGTCGCCTCCCTCCCTGACCTACAACCATCCTGAGCTGTGTCGCCAGAGCCGGGGCACACAGCACAATAGAACGTCGTGCGCAGGCCCCAGCCGGGGTTTGAGACTCGGGGGCCGGCAGCTTTGTTCGGGGCTTGTGCCCCGAATAAACCTGCCTAGCGACGCCCCTGAAAAATGGATCATTAAAAATTTAAGTGAAAATATATAAGATCGCACAAGAAATAAATCTCAGCTCTCAGCTCCGTGAGGCATGGAGTATGAATAAAAAAAAAACATTTTTATTAGGTGTAAAACATTATCTGAAAAAGAGCTCAAACCTTCAAAAAAAATAATAAAATCACTATCAAAAAATCCACCCCATTATAACCTATGGAGAAGTATTGACCAATCAAATGAAAAGGCGGGACAGTTCAAAATACAGTAAAAAGGCAGAAAAGAGCTGATTGGTTGAGCTAGCAGGGGCTTGGCTATCCCGGCCAATCAGAGTGCGAGCTACTTTGTTCCATTGTAGTCAATGGAGAGATCGGGGCAATGAAATCTCGGCTCTCAGCTCCGTGAGGCATGGAGTATGATTTAAAAAATCGTTTTTATTAGGTGTAAAACATTATCTGAAAAAGAGCTCAAACCTTCAAAAAAAATAATAAAATCAAAAAATCAATAACGGTGCAACATTAGGAATTGAGATATTGGAAATTCCCGAGAAATACAGTAATTCAAATTCTGTAAGCGCTTCTCATTGGTCGGCATAAACCAGCCAATCAGAATAGGAGAGACAGTGTCCCATTATAACCTATGGAGGAGTATTAACCAATCAAATGAAAAGGCGGGACAGTTCAAAATACAGTAAAAAGGTAGAAAAGAGCTGATTGGTTGAGCTAGCGGGGGCTTGGCTATCCCAGCCAATCAGAGCGTGAGCTACTTTGTCCCATTGTAGTCTATGGACAGATCGGGGCACTGAAATCTCAGCGCCGTGCGGCATGGAGTAGTAAATAAATCGTTTTTATTAAGTGTCAAACATGCTCTGTAAAAGAGCTCAAACCTTATAAAAACAAACATAAATAAAAATCACTAACAACGCGTTTGCCGCCGAGACCGTTGCTACATCAGGAATTGCGATATTGTAAATTGCCGGGAAACACAGTAATTCAAATTCTGTAAGCGCTTCTTATTGGTCGACAGAAACCAACCAATCAGAATAGGAGCGACAGTGAACCATTATAACCTATGGAGTAGTGTTGACCAATCAAATGAAAAGGCGGGACAGTTCAAAATACAGTAAAAAAGGCAGAAAAGAGCTGATTGGTCGAGACCAGGCGGCAGATATGAATCCACCAATCACATGTAGTGCGTCTATTTTGAGTGGAGCTAGAAGGGCGCGATAGAAGGGCACCCTAAAAGTTATTACTTTCTATGGGAAATATTCTAGTACTGTGATTGGTTGGGGGGAAGAGGGGCTCGTCCTGCTTAGCCAATCAGCGGGTGAGCTACTTATCTCATTCTATGGGGAAAAGAAATGCAGAGCGAGCTCTGTTTGTGATTGGCTAAGTTAAAAGAGGCGCGGTTATTTGGGCCAATGGGAGAGCGAGCGACGCTCTTATGGGTTTTCTAATGCAATCTATAATAAAACTGTACATGCCCGAAATCAAATGATAAGACTAACAAAGTTGTACCGATCTCTATATAAAATGAACAATAATATGGGGGTAACGAAAATAAACAAATAAAAATGAATTTGATTACTTCATTTTTATTGCTTTTTTTTCGTTAGCCAATGATCAATAATATGGGGCTAACGATAATAAAGAAATAAAAATTAATTCATTGAATTAATTTTTATTTGTTTATTTTCCTCACCCCCATATTATTGTTCATTTTATATAGAGATCGGTACAACTTTGTGAGTCTTATCATTTGATTTCGGGCATGTACAGTTTTATTATAGATTGCATTAGAAAACCCATAAGAGCGTCGCTCGCTCTCCCATTGGCCCAAATAACTGCGCCTCTTTTAACTTAGCCAATCACAAACAGAGCTCGCTCTGCATTTCTTTTCCCCATAGAACTTTATGAGATAAGTAGCTCACCTGCTGATTGGCTAAGCAGGACGAGCACCTCTTCCCCCCAACCAATCACAGTACTAGAATATTTTCCATAGACAGTAATAACTTTTAGGGCGCCCTTCTATCGCGCCCTTCTTGCTCCACTCAAAATAGACGCACTACATATGATTGGTGGATTCATATCTGCCGCCTGGTCTCAACCAATCAGCTCTTTTCTGCCTTTTTTACTGTATTTTGAACTGTCCCTCCTTTTCATTTGATTGGTCAACACTACTCCATAGGTTATAATGGTTAATTGTCGCTCCTATTCTGATTGGTTGGTTTCTGCCGACCAATAAGAAGCGCTTACAGAATTTGCATTACTGTATTTCCCGGCAATTTCTAATAGCCCAATTCCTGATATAGCGCCGGTCCCGGCGACACACGCATTGTTGTGATTTGATTGTTGTATGTTTATAGAAGGTTTTAGCTCTTTTTCAGATAATATTTTACACCTAATAAAAACGTTTTTTTTAATCATACTCCATGCCGCACGGCGCTGAGAGTCGAGATTTCATTGCCTCAATCTCTCCATTGACTACAATGGGACAAAGTTGCTCGCGCTCTGATTGGCTGGGATAGCCAAGCCCCCGCTAGTTCAACCAATCAGCTCTTTTCTGCCTTTTTTCTGTATTTTGAACTGTCCCGCCTTTTCATGTGATTGGTCAATACTTCTCCATAGGTTATAATGGGTCACTGCCGCTCCTATTCTGATTGGCTGGTTTATGCCGACCAATGAGAAGAGCTTACAGAATTTGAATTACTGTATTTTAGGGCAATTTTCTATATCGCAATTCCTGATGTAGCGCCGGTGACGGCGACAAACTCGTTGTTAGTGATTTTTATTTATGTTTATTTTTAGAAGGTTTCAGCTCTTTTTCTGAGAATGTTTTACACCTAATAAAAACAAGTTTTTGAATCATACTCCATATCTCACAGCTGTGTACTGTTGTAACAGTCGACCTAGAGCACATTTTGCCACATTCCATTACGTTCTCGCTTCACTTTGCCTCCGCCGGCTCATTTAGACCAGAATCAACTAGGTCTGCCTGTCGGAGCTGGCGAGCGCTGCAATGCGCTTCACTTTCCCGACCCGCGATCATGCATGCCTCGGAGTATTCAAAAGTGCCGCGTCCCACCCCAGAACACCCACACCGCGCCCATTGCATGCCCCTTCATTTTAGGCACATCCGAAAGTGGCGAAGGTTGTGCTTAACATCGCATCACTGCGTCCGACAGGGGATTCGGATCGGTGAGCCGCAGTTTTTGCCAGAAAACAGGTACAACTCCCGATCATACATGTCGCCCATTGTTGCCAAAAACCACCAAGGTAGCAAGGGGTTAAATAGTACCATTAAAAAAAATGCAACTCCTCTCACAAAAGACGAGATCTCATATGACTTGTTGACAGAAAAATATAAGTTATGACTGTTTGAAGGCAAGGATAAAAAAACAAAGCTGTCTTCATCAAAATTACTGCATCTGGAATGGATTATAGGGCTATTTCTAGGGTCTCAATTACTGCTCATTGTATTCTATTTGTAAAATCAGTAATATTTTCAAATATTATACATTTTCTTAGTTACAACCCCCCTACATAAACTATGCAATACCAGTATTGTAGTCTCATTGCTATTGGACATGGTTTTCCGGTAATTCGTGACTTTCTTATTTCAGCATTTGCTTTATATTCTATCACCAGCTCTCCCTTTAGAGAGTGTGCGGTTGCGTAGTTTCCCCATCCTCGCTACACAGGGTAAGCATGCATGGTAAAGTGCTTTGTCTTCTTTACTTATTCAAGACCCTTTTCTGAATTTAATACATGCTGCTTGGCTGTGTTAAAGCCACAACCAAGTTTGTGCTGAAGATTATACAAGACACAACCAGCCAGGACACCAGACAAGAAAATGGAGCTGCCCTCACCTGATGGCCAAATAAGCTGCTCATCCTGGCACATGTAAAGAGCTGTACAGGATATGTAGTACCACACTGTTCTGTAGAGACCACCAATCACTGCATGCTCTTCACTAAGACAGTTGTTTTACAGGTAAAATGTTCATGATTATTGGTTGGATCTTCCATCAATCACATGAGCAGCAGATCAGCAGAGTCTGGGAAATTGTGTGTTTTGCGGTTTCAAGACATGACCTCAGGAATGACCATTGCATGGTGTAAAAATTGTAACCTACAGCCATTTTGAATTAGGGGACCTCTATCTATCTATCTATCTATCTATCTATCTATCTATCTATCTATCTATCCTTCCATCTTTATACATAAGTATGTATGTATTGTCACGTCAGAGGAAGTGCAGTTGGCCCTGACTGCCACTCAGCCGACTGTCCCTGCCTACTTGGCGCGCTGCCCTAGGAGGCAGACCCCAAGTGGACGACAGCCCATACGCTGCTAAGTGCAGGGCCGTCAGGGAAACTCAGTGTCTGACAGTCCGGGTCGATAACGGTCGGGAACGCCAAAGCTACAATCAGAAACCAGCAGAGTTAATGGGAAACACGCCAAGGGTCAAACACAAGCGGGAACGCGGTACAGAAACGGAGGACAAAACGTAGTCAAAGGCAAGCCAAGGTCAAATACAAGGGAAGCAGTACAAAGAAACACAGGGAACACAAAGGGAAACCTTTCACAGGCAATGCCTGAAAGTACTGAGCAGGTTTAACCCCTGGGCCTGAAAAGTAGTTATGACCAGAACATTTTTTTTAGTTTTTGCCTCCTTGTGTTTCAACAGTTCTAACTTTTTTATTTTTTCAATGACACAGTTGTATGAGGCCTCAATTTATTTGAGACAAGTTGTTCTTTATGGGGGAATAGTTTAAGTTCACTTATAAGTAATTGCAGAATTTTTTAAATTTTTTTACATTTTTTTTTTACACCATTCACATTTCACACTTAGTAACTTGTTAGGTTAATTCTACAGGTTATTACAGTCATGTGGATACCTAATATGTGTAGTTTTTTTGTGTGTGTGTAATATATGCACAATTTTTTTTATTAAATATTTATTATTTTATTATTTATCTTATTTTTTTCTACACTTTTTAGTTTTTTTCCTTTTTTTTAAATTCCATGAAGGGCGAACTGTGTTACATTTTTTTTCATTTTTTATTTTACAGTTAGTAAAGTATTAGCATATTCATATATGCTAATACATTATAATCTGTGTCAGTTTGACACAGGCAGTGATCAGGGCAGCACACAGTCTGTCCTGGTAACTGGCTTGTTACACAGACAGCTCTAGGGGCCACTTTAGGTTCCCCGGGTTCTGTCGGGTCACCGGGTGTTCCGATCACCCAACAGAGCAGGGAAACCCTTTGATTGTGCTGTGGTGACGATCTTCCGCAATCAAAGGGTTAAAGTACCGGGTGCGGAGGTTTTTCCTCGCTCCCGGGGCTGCAGGAGTGCTATTGGTTCAGGGCTGTGTAGTACGGGCCCGATCCCAGCGCAGCTGTGGCGCCCAGAGCCGCAAACCCCGATGTCTGCAGCGACGCCAAAAGACATCGCTGTAGACGAACGACCACCCCCAGCAGCAGATTGGTGCGGTGTCCGAGCCCTCTGATTGGCTTGAGTGACACACCCTATGCTGGGAGAGGCTGCAGAGCTGTCACTCCTGAGCTCCCGGGCCGCACCTCTCCCAGTGTGTGGACCCAGGCCCGACTCTTGCCTAGCGTCGCACCATACGAACGGAAGGCTGCCCAGTTAAACGGGTCCTGAAATGTATAGGAAATCTATTAAGATCACGGTCCTGGGTTTTTGGAAAAAAGAAAGTTAGGGGGTTTTCTCATATGGCTGTTTTACAGAGAATGCTCTTCACAGCCAGCTTCAGGCTCCCATTCCAGCTCTGCTATTCTTAACTCAGCATGTTAGAGGAACATTGGTGATGGAGGAGTTTTAACAACAGAGACCAAGGCTACATAACTCTAAAGGGTTAAAGTTTGTCAGATAAACAAGCTTCTAGTGACATCAACATCCTGGCCAGGGCTGCTAGACCAGAGAGATGATTTTTAAAATAGAAAACCCTCTGTAAGCAAGCAGAAAATAAGAACTGTTCTAACTCTGAAGGAAAGCAAAATCAGAACAGTAATGTAACTGGTAATAATCTGTATCTTTGTCTACATATTTAAAGCTAATCATTCTCAAAAAAGCTAAAAATTGTGTGGAGAACATTTTAATTAAGTCACATAGGTTCAATCTTAAACATCTTATAGAGGCTGGCTCAGATTTAGATTTGGGGAATTTGGAGGAAAAGTCAACACCTCTAGTCTTGAAACTTAACAGTTTTTGCAGCATGGTAGGGCACATTACCTGATGAAAGAGGCCGGCCATTAGAAGGGTGAACTTGGTTTTCAACAATATTCAGGTTGGTGGTATGTGTCAAAGCAGCATCCACATACAGGAACATAACTAAAGGAGGCTGTGCCCTATAGCAAACTTTTAAATACAACCATGAACATTTACCAGTACCTCTCAATTGTAGTCATACAGGTACTAAATAATACAAGGAGCAAATACCTCACCATACATATTACTATCATACCTCTGCCAAGCAAATCTCACTATACCAAGACCAACATTACCAATAATGCTATTAAATAAGGACCAGAAAATGACCACATGTTACTACTACACAGTGACACAATATACCACTATACTATCACTGAATAAAGACCTCTATCCAAAGACCAATATTGCAGTCATAAAGTGACCATATAGTGGCAATATTGTATGTAGGCACTCTGCAGACATATAAGTGATTATAATACAATTATATCCAGTGACTCTCAGATGATATCTTCTCTGATGAATCACTTTCCCTTTTCTTCTCCATCCATGCCAGACCACCATGATGATCTCTCCTGACTAATATAGAATTTGCCACACAAATACTTTAGAATCCTAACTCTTCCAGCACCTCCCTACCTGTTAAACCTTTCTTGTCCTAAGTTTTCCCCTGGGGTGAGGGGGTGGGTTGGGGGAAGGATTATTGGTTGTTAGGGGGGGTGTATTTTATGTTGGCACTATGCTGCATAACAGAATGGTGGTGGGGGAAAGAAAGGGTACAACCCACAGTTTACAAGCAGTCTCTTGTGTGGAGGAAGAGAATCAACCTCCTGGATATTGTGCTGCAGCTGTGACCAGTACCCCAGGATCATATTTTGCTGCCTGAACTCCATTTCCTGCAAACCCAGGTCAGCTGCAGAGTTTAGAACTTTCATGCTTTTTGTAGTGTTTCTGTTTTTGTACAGGTTTCCCCATTGGACTATGATAGACTCAATGGACTAGCGTTGGATGCTTTTTTGGGTGCATTTTTTTAACATTTTATTCCGGTTTTAGCAATGGAGGATTTGACAAACATTACTTGATGTCAGCCTCCAGTGTTGTTTGTCACCCTAAAGCTGACACTAACCCGCTCTTAATATTACTCCGGTACCTAATGCACCAAGGGTGCTGAGAAGAGCTGGGTTAATGTCAGAAGTGGACACGCTAGTGTGATGGTCCTCTTCTGGGGCAGCTAAGGGTTAGTATTTTTAGGACGGGAAGAGACAAATATCCATGGACTTACTATCCTGATACTATCAGCCTGCGGTTCTTGATTTTACCTTGGCTGGCTATAAAAAATAGGAGGACCCCACGTTGTTTTCTTAAAATTATGTATTTATTAATCATAGGGAAATGTTTAACTTTTTATATATAAATTAAAAAAAAAAACTAAGTGGCCTTCCTTCATTTTTCATAACCAGGCAAGGTAAAACTGACAGCTGAAGGCGGAAATTATCAGGATGGTAAGGTCCAAGAATACTGAGCCCTTCCCAACCTATTAAGGACATGCAAGTTCTCGTCCTGACACACAGGAGACACTCACACACCATTCACTCACTATGAAGAGCAAGCTTTCCTGTGTGTCAGGAGTGGGTCCCTGGGGAGCTCCAGAGCCACAGAGGCAGGTAAGTAGGTTTAACTGTTTGTTTTCCCCACCCTGTCTCCATTTAGGATTAATTTTTTTCCACTAGACAATCACTTCAAATCTTTACTCCATTTCCTACTACCAACATGTCAATTTCAAGAAATTACTGTTCAATTGCTGCTTAGTATTTCCGGACAGCTGACAGGTGCCATTGTCCCAATCTGACAATTTTGTGCATATATATATATATATTATATTATATTATATATATATATATAATATATTATTATATATATATATATATATAGTGTAAGGCCCTTACTGGTAAGGTGTTGAATGGTGTTCACATTGCCCCAAGCGTTCTCACATATACATGGTGAGGCCAGATGCACATCACAGAGAAACCTGGTCTTGGTAAGGTAGGAGCCGTTGCTTTATTTGTGTCAGCTACAGTTAGTCCAGGACGGCTCTTACTGGGAGCAGTTAAAGTGTTGGGTAGGTGACTACTCTGCATGTTCCAGGCCAGGGTTTAGCTGACCTATTTAAGTCAGCTAGTTTGCTGGTTTGCTGACTAAGTGTGTCTGCTATAACAGGCCAAGTAGTTTGGGCCTGAGAGGCTACACCAAGAACTATCCAGCATTTAGACTGCAGCTATAAGGTAATAGTGAAGAAAAACACTGCTGCAGGAGTTATTTTGTTTAGTGCTTTGCTTGCCACCGTCATGTATGCTGTTGTTACTAATAAAGGCCGGAAGAGTACTGTGCTTTGAACCTGAAAAGGCTGTCTGTGTCTCTATGCCCTTGGACTTTGCTTGACCACCAAGCTGGCCCCCTCACAATATTGTATATATATATTGTGAGGGGGTCAGCTTGGTGGTCAAGCAAAGTCCAAGGGCATAGAAACACAGACAGCCTTTTCCGGTCCAAAGCACAGTACTCTTCTGGTACTCTTTTGGTCACCTACAGTCACAGACACACAAAATCAATTTTTTTCTTCTTATGATCTTTATAGAATTTTTCTGCATCCACAGGAGATTGGGAATAAGCTGTTCACCTCCAGCCACCATTAAAAGGAGGAGAATAAATGTGCTAAAGTGAATCTGCACCCTAAAAAAGGACCTGTGACATCTCCTGACATGTTTTTTTTTTGTAAATCCTTGTTGTACATGTGAAATAACAATTCCGCAGCCTCTTCTCTTACAACTCTGTGTTGTGCTGTTCCTCTGTTATTCCTCCTTGAAATATGTTACTGAATTACTCAGATTGGTGTACCAATTTCAGTTTTCAGAGGGGAGAGTCCCTGCCCACACTGACTCTGTCAGCACTGATTGGACAGTGTCAGACTATGTGGGGACACCCCCAAATTACTAACACCCAGCTGACAGATTGGTAATACATTTTTAGGCGGAATAGGAGGAGAATCGCACAATATAGAGATCTGAGGACAGAATTACGGCACATGGAACACATGTATGAATGTTTGGGTCTAAAACTCACTTTTTTGCCCATAGTAACCTATGGGCAACAAAGTGAATTTTAGACCTAAACAGTTTTCATACATGTGGCCCAAGGATTTACTAAAATAAACGTATCCGGAATGACCATTTGTTCTCTTTAAATTTAAATATTAAATATATTAAATATTTAGCTTAAATTAGATTAAAATTCTGTATATATTTCTTAATACCTCAGTATCATGATTGTTTTTTCATACAGAGCACCAAAAAAGGATACTTAGGCGCTTATTGGTTTATGGGATTATAGATGTGGATTTTTCAAAAAATAAACATTTTTTTTCACTGCATGTGAATGAAGTGTAAAATGCACCCTTTTATTTACACTAGCTGCTAAATATCAGTATGATCTGTTAAGATATGAACTCCTAAATCCCAACAGAAAGTGTGAACATGGCCTTAGTCACTATAACATGCAGCTACAAGCTCGAATCTAATATTGAGCCCTGCAAAACATGCGCAGAGGAAAGAGCTGAAGCTAAACTGATAACCGTACTGCCACTTTATCTTGCCCTGTCAGTGCTGTGCATATGTGTTATACACTGTCCACTTTCTTACATATCCAGCCTGCTATCTGTAAGCTTGTCATGTAGCCTCTGAAAACTGAGAAATGCAGCTCAAATAGGTTCTTCTTCACAATACACTTTCTAGATTCACACAGTGTAAGGCAGAGTTCACTCGTGCTTTTTGCTGTGTATATTGCATTAGTATTTGTAAGCCAAAACCAGGAATGAAATCTACAACAAATACTACACAGTCGAATCGCATTATTATGACCACCAGCTAATATGCAGAGCAGCTGCTGTGTCCAGCACAGACAGCAGCTACATGGGCTGGAGAAGACTCAATAAAGTCCTAGTAGGTTGTCACAGATGTTTGGAGCCATACTGACTGCAGTGCTAGATGGTGGGTAAGGGAGGATCCACAGAGCGAACACAAGAATCAAGCTGAATCCTCACAGAGGCTTAATAGGGTTCAAACCTAGGGAATTAGGGGGCCAGGGTAGTACTTAGAAGTATTGGTCATGCTCTTTCAAGCAATATTGAACATTTCTAGAAATGTGACCGTGTCAGATTGTCTTGCTGGAAGATCTCATCCATCCCAGATGAGACAATCATCATGTATGGGTGTGTGCAGGGAAGTTGCTAGGCAGTTTTATCTGGGGCTGGTACCCCAAACCAATTACTTGTAACTGTCCCAAATCTTGGCAATTGGAGATATGCCCCGGGAACCCAAGGACACAAAAACAGTTAAAATATACTTGCCGACTTCCAGGAGAGCTGGCAAGTGTAGCTGCAGTAGCATCAGAGACACATAGAGCCTCTCTAGCACTGAGGGCGATAATTATAACTTCCTTCTTCCCTGGCCATTCAAGGCCTATCCAGCCTTCCTGGATACTGAATAGGGACGGCTGCAGATTGCTAGTTTGGGATAGGAAGGGACCAATATGTATGGACTTTCCTATCCTGATAGTTTCAGCTTGCAGCTGCCGGTTTTCCTTTGGTTAGTTATGAAAAATGAACATGGGTATTCCCGTATCATTGATAAGCTTTAAACAAACAGACAAAGGTAAATAAACATTTTCTCCAAATACATTTGTGTTTTGATTTTGTTTATTTCAGAAATACATCAGATTATCTATTCTGCTTGCCTACAGATGGTTTCCTAGGTTAACCTGCTGTATCTTTGAAGTAAAGCAGAATCAGAACAGAAATATATTTAGTATGAATGTTTGCCTACATGTTTAACCCCTTAACGACGTGCACCATCTTTTGGTGTCAGCTGGTGCGGATCGTTCGTCTGCAGCGACGTCTTTTGGCATCAGTGCAGACTTAGGGGTTTGTGGCTCAGGCACGCAAACTGCGCGGGTTCAGGGCATGTAATACACAGCACGATCCCAGAGAGATCTCTTCTAAGCACCGGGTAGCGGTGGAAACCTCCGCAACCCGGTGCTTTAACCTTTGATTGCGGCGGTGCATTACCGACAGCGCAATCAAAAGGGTTTCCCCTGCTCTGTTGGCTGATCGGAAAACACCCAGTTGACCCGACAGAGCCGAGGAACGTGCACAGTCAGCCTGGGTACCTAGAGTGGCCCCAGAGGCTGTCTGTGTAATGAAGCCAGTGACCAGGACCACACTGGTGTGGGTGTTCAGTTCACAGCCTGTGTTTTAAAGTGACACTGATTATGCTAATACATTACTAAGGGTTAAAAAAAAAAGTAAAACAATTCTCCCTTCATGGGATTAAAAAAAAAAAGTAAAAATATAAAAAGTGTAAAAAAAATTGAATAAAAAATAAATAATAATAAAAAATAATATTTAATAAATTATTTAATTAAAAAATAATTGTGCATACATTACACACACACAAAAAACTAGCACATATTAGGTATCCACACGAATGTAATTAGCTGTGGAATTAATCTAACAAGTTATTCAGTGTGGAATGTGAATTGTGTAAAACAAAATGTAAAAAAACGAAAAAAATAAATAAATTAATAAAAATAAAAATGCGAATAATTCTAAGTGAATTTTCTAAACATATTCCCCATAAAGTACACCTTGTCCCGATTATAAATGAGGCCTCATTCAACTGCGTCATTGAAAAAATAAAAAAGTTACATCTGTTGAAATGCAAGGAGGCAAAAACTAAAAAAAATTTCTGGTCATTAATTACTTTTCAGGCCTGGGGCTTAAGGGTTTAAAGCTAATCAGTTGCATGTGAATTTCCCATTAATGCAGACCAGAGATCACATTCCTCCCATGGTCTGATAAAACGCTGAAGTGTGGTCATTTTCAAACTTAGGTGGCAAATAGCCGGAAAGTGCCCATCTACAGTTAATAAAGTCCATCTGCAAAAAATGGGCCGCACCTACACCTTTCAAACACCCACTATTACCCTTGTCTCTGACTTTTATAGTCTGTCCATTGCTAATCTGTGGTCTTGGAGCTGTGCTGATAAGTCTTCCAGTCCACTGATTACCAATACTGGTATTCTGGGTTTGGCAGTTTTTTCCTGCACACTGTTTTGGTTCTTTCTTCTGCTGGACTCACTTTTATCCCTGGGCTGTGATTTAGAATGTCTTCTCACTGAACTGCAATGGAAAGCTGAGTCCTCCAGTGGCTTGCCTTTTCATGCCGACACTTTTATGCAGTTTGCGTGGACTACTTCAAAATTAGGGTTTCACAATTTCCTGAAAAGATCACATTGATTTGCAGGACTTCCTTATGGTTAGGGTGCTTGCACACATTGTAGTTTTGTGGGCGAGGATTCACCAGATTGGCATTTTGGCAGAAGTGGCACTCGCCACGGGGGACATGAGCAGAACAGTCCCATTGCCTGTGCTGCCCGCTGTATACAGTATAATGGTCACGATTCCCAAACTGCTTCCGTGGCTACAACTGGCAGCGCGTTCCCACGACCAGGCTTGGCTGCAGGAGCAAGTTTCGTTCAGTTTAGCCCCTAGGTCAGGGACTGGCTGTCCAGTACAGGAGGAGAGACAGGAGTTGGCACTCAAAGCCTCCTGATAGGCTGAGCTGAGAAGTGACCCCCATGACTTCTACACACCCATGTGGCCTGGGAGGAATCCAACAGTGGGGAGCCCAGCAGTGGGTAGTGGGTCACAGCAGGAGTTCTGCACTTGCCTTCCCTTTATCCTCAGTGGTGGGCCATCTTGGCGACACTACGGTCGGATGGCCTGCCAGTTCCTTTGCAGCATGTGAGCCAACTTCAGGTGATGAGCAACAGTCGGCCAGCCCTTTCCTTCTATTGATGGGCCATGATGTACCCAATACCTACCTCCCCCCCACCCCCCCCCCCCCCCCCCCCCCCAAAATATATTTTTTCTGGGAGTTGTGATGTGTGCGCCCCCGGGGTCGTTGCCATCTCCTTCCTTATGGCTGAACCATGAGGGCCTGAGCCAGGATTCAGCAATCCACGACGTTCTGACGGTGGTGGCAGCCAATTTGACACGGTGGGGAACATGCTCTTTCATCAGGATTCCAGCATCCTAGCTGGTGAGCCCACAGCACCCATGCAGCCTGGTGAGCATGTGTCTTTGTATGGTCCTTTCCCCCCATTTTAGTGTCCCCAGACTCTGGAGTTAGTCACATAGTGAGGCAAGAGTTGGCATCTCAAAGTAGTCAGGTTGGGTTAAGCTCTGGGGGGTTTACAGCAGACAGAAAAAAGAGAGATAATAATAGGAATATAGAAAACCGTCATGCCATCACTTCGACACCATCTTCATCTCTCATACCAGATGTATAATTATTATCACCCTGATGAACCATATCTTAGGGGAAATGGCTCGGGACTTATGTCTGTGTTTTCTTTATGTTTGCTTACATGGTAATAAATTAGTTAGTTAGGGGTGAGTCGCGAGAAGGTGGGGTCGCCATTTTCGGCGGGCGAGATTCTCTATATGGATAGGCTAGTATATGGATAGCGATAGTGCTTTATCTATTATATGGTATTATACTGGTCCAATGGGGCAAAGGAGTCTACTGTGACAGAGTCTTCAGAACCGTTTGAGTTTTTGACCACATTTTGTCCATATTTTCCTCCCTCTTATAGGGGCACTTCTCACTGCTAATAGGATTTGGTACAATGTCCTTTTTTGCTGTGATTAGCTAGACATTGTCCACTTGCTTTTGTATCTAGGTACTGATATACCCACCGGGCTACTTTATACATATTACCAGTTGCATATTTGTATAGTGGCTATATTTGTGTGAGGCCATTTTTTATTGTAATAAAGGATAATATTTAACTGAATATCTATTAAGATTATTGTTTTAGGAATTTTTCTTTTGATCTGTGAGAGGGTTTACAGCAGAGTCAGATAGTCTGAGGGATTTGGCAAAGAGTGTCAGGAAATGATTAGGGCATTTGGAGAATGTGTGTTCGATCATGGGGACATCTCCAGTGTCAGCATGGGTGTCTGGTGCTACGGAGGGATTGCTGGAATTTTTAGGCGTTCAGTTCAAACAGAGAAGGAGCAACAAAGTGATGAGATTCGTTTAAACGATCAGGCAAAAAATCTTAAATTGGCTTACATGCATGCCAGGGTAGTGGAGGAGAATTTTACCAAAGAGGTGAGCTTGGGTCAGATGGCAGGTCCCTTCTCTTCTATTCCCATGGAACAATTGTGGTAGTGGTGCCCAAAAAAGAGCTGAGAAAGTTTTGGTTAATACATCACTTTTCCTTCCCGCGGGGTAGGTCGGTAAATGACAATATCGATGCGGATTTATGTTCTGTGGTTTATATGTCGTTTGACGCGGCAGTAAGTTGGGTTCGAGCATGCGGTCCGGGGGCACTGTTGGCCAAAGTGGACATTGAGTCAGTTTTTCATCTTTTGCCTGTTCATTCATTTAGTGTTAATCTTTTAGTTTGTTCTTAGAATGGTGCCTTTTATGGTGATCAGTGACTGCCGATGGGCTGTTCTATTTCCTGTACTTATTTTAAAGAGTTTAATTCAATTTGTGTTGATGGAGCAGGCGGATACCCCTTTCCTAAGACATAGTCTGTGGACAAATACTTTTCAACGATCAGGTTCCCTATTTGGTATGGCTGATGTCTGCGGTGAAGCATGCTGCAGAAAATAATTTCTATTAAAAGGAATCGTCCAGTAGAATAAAATTAATTTCAGATGGGGCCAAAAAAAAGCATCTGTCCTCCTTGCCACCCATCCCCCCCCACAGTTTCATAGTTTCAAAGTTTGTAAGGCCGAAAAAAGACGAGACGTCCATCCAGTTCAGCCTGTTGTGCTAAAGTGTTGATCCAGAGGAAGGCTAAAAAAACCAATGAGGTTAGAAGCCAATTGTCCTCATTAGGAAAAATTCCTTCACCGACTCCCATCTGGCAATCGGGAAAAATCCCTGATCAATGGACCCCTCTCCAGAATCCTAGACACTATAATTGTTATATTATTATGCTCCAGAAATGCATCCAAACCCTTTTTGAACTATGTTAGTGAATTCACCTTGACAAGTTCTTGGCAGGAGAGTGAGAGTTCCACAGTCTCACTGCTCTTCTACAGTAAAGAATCCTTTCTACGTTTATTTAGAAATTTCATTCATCAAGACGTTAGACGGATGCCCCACTTGTCTCTAGATAAGTTCCTGGGTATAAATAAATCTTGGGAGAGATCTCTATATTGACCTTTGATGTATTTAACCCCTTAACGACCTTAGACATATCCATAAGTCCAGGTTGTTTGGGGGTTCACGCACCTGGACGTATGGATACGTCCCTGAGGATGCGCAAACTCTAAAGCAGAGTTCCGTAGCGATCGGCGCGGCGTGTCAGCTGTATATTTACAGCTGAATCCGCAGCGGTCGGCCCCGACCGGATCGCTCCGGGAGGGGGGGGGGGGAGGTTACCCCCTTAATTATCGTGACGATCGGGTCGCAATAACTAAGGGAGACGCAGGAGGAGATCGCTCCTCCTGCGTCTCTGTCGGCGGGGCAGCAGCGAACGGAATCGGGCGATCCGTGCAGCTCCTGCCTTGACAGGGACAGCACGGAAGGCAGAGAATGCCTTCCGGGTTGTCTGTGACGGTCACGATGTACGGCCGTGCCCGTGTGGGCATGCCCGATCGTGTACTGACCAGTTGTATAGGAACATCATGGCAAAAGCTGTGCACTGATTTCATATTGAATGGAGATAAAGATCTTCTTCATTCAAATCCCTATGGGGAAAAGTATAAAAAGGTGAAAAAATAAAAAAAAGTAAGAAAAAAAAATGTGAAAAATCAAGTAAAAACAAAATCACGAAAAATAAGAACTAAAAATCCGGTACACCGCCCTTTTCCACTTTACAAACGCCAATCGCTCCCAAAAAAAGATAATAAATATAATACAAAGTACCTACATATTGGTATCTATAAATTTGGATGGCGCGTGCGTTAGGACCTGCCCTATACATCTGTCATGTTAATAAACCTGTACGGTGAACGGCGTAAAAAAAAAAAAAGAAACAATCCCACGAATTAAGATTATTGTTCATCCCGCAGCAACATAAAATGAAATAACACAAGCGAAATAAAAAACTCCTAGAAACACCTAAGTTGTACAATATAAAACGTTCAGTCATCCCGAAAAAAAAAAGTCCTATACAGCTCGTATACGGAAAAATCAAAAAATGTATAGCCTATCAGAAAAATCCGATGCATAAATAATGTTTTACACACTAAAAACCTTTTCTTTTTTTTTTAAAGTGCTTCAACATAAAAAAACTATATAATAGGGTATCGCCATTAATCTAGCGGAGCCCAAGAGTTAAAGCTAACTTATCACGGATACTGCACGTTGAGCCTGTTATAAAATAAAAATAAAAACCATATAGGATTGCAGTATTTTCTTCACCCTGGCCTCAAAAAATGGATTTATAAGCGATCCAAAAAGCCCTTGTACCCCCCAAAAATGATCTCTAAAAAAGTCAAAGTCCATCTCGCAAAAAAACAAGTCCCTACACAGGCTCCAAGCACAGAAAATTTAAAGTTATGGCTCTCACGCTATGGCGATGCAAAAACGTATTTTCCTGTTGAATAAAAGTGTTTTTATTGTAATAAAAGCAGCTTAAAACATAAAAAAATATACAAATTGGGCTATCGGTGTAATCGTTATTATCCTGATGAGTAAAGCTTACCATGTCATTAATACCGTACATTGGACGCTATAAAAAATAAAATAAAAAACACTACCAAGAGATTGCTGTCATTTTGTTCAAAAACATCTCAGAAAAACCTTAATAAAAAGTAAACATAGCATCATATTGCACCCCATAATGGTACCAATAAAAACTTCAACTCATCCCGCAACAAAAAAACAAGCCCCTACACAGCTCCTGACACAGCAAAATAAAAAAGTTATCTATGGTGTCAGATTAGGACAACATAAAAACGCAATTTTTTATAGTGTATCTCTACTGTGTAAAAGTAATAAAAACAAGAAAAAACTATATAAAAATCTAATATCATTTGTAATTGTATCGGACCCCCATAGTAAAAGTTATCACATCATTTACAGTGCACGGCGAATGCTGTTAAATTGAACCTCAAAAAACAATGACCGACGCGTTTTTCCTCCCATTTTCAGTTGCCCCAATGCTAAAAAAAAAAAACTATGGAAACACCTGTGATATACAAAAAAATGCACAGTACACCCCTAGATGAGATCCACGTGAGGATACCACGTTGAATCCCAAATGTGGCGACTATCTGAAGTTTCGCATGTTCTGCTACTTTGGGGGCTTTGCAACTGCGACATAGGTCCACCAAATCTGGTCGTTCCAAGAAGCCAAATAGCCTCCACTCCCTTATACGCACTGCCATGCGCCCAAACAGCAGTTTACATCCATGTAGGGGTTATTGCCGAACTTGGAAGAAATTGCTTAAAAAAAAAGTTTTAGGTTATTTTTTCCAGGATTCCTTGTATATATGAAAATATTTAAGCTAAAATTGCAGTTTTATGAAATAATTTTTTTTTTTAAATTTTCGACAGCCTTACTGCTAAAAAAATTTGTGAAATTCACCTGTGGGGTCTATATACTCAATGCAACCTGGTATATTCAATTAAGGGGTTATTTAGTTTCCAAATATTGCGGTCTATTTAGGGGTGTTTTTTAAGTTTTAGCACCTTAGGGTGTACCCATACCTGAAATCGACACCTAAATAAAATCGTATTGAAAATGAGACCCCAGAGTATAGTAGGTGCTCCTCCTTTTCTGGGGCTTATGGGTGAGAAATAATGCACTTGCGGCCACATATGGGATATCTAAAATCGGCAGAACTGGTGTGCATTTGTTTATTAAGTGTGCATTTACTAGTCACATTTACCAGTATTCCAGTGAATAATGGATAAATATTGAAAATCTGCAAAAAAGGTGAAATTTTGAAATTTCTACCTCCACTTTGCTTTAATTTCTGTGAAATATCTGATTGGGTTATTCAAACTTCCTAAAATAGTGTTGTAACATACTGTTAAGGGGGTTCTAGTTACTCAGAGATGGTGGACACTTGGGGGTATCTAACATGCAGGCCCTCAAAAGCCAACGTTCTAGATACTGGAGTGGGTCCCTAAAAAATGTATATTGCAAATTTTCTGGAAATGTGAGAAAATTACTACCAAATATTCAAGCCCTCTAATGGGGTTTTTCGGCTAAACAAAAAAAAGACATTTAAAAACTGATGCAACCTATAGGGGACATATGGTAGTTCGCTAGTTATGAAACTTTTTGGTGGTGAAAATACCTTACCTGTCTTGCAGCAGAAATTTTGCAACTTTCAAAATCGCTAGTTGTTCCAAAATTTTCATGGAAATTTTATATTTTTCACAAACAAACAAGGATTGTATGGATAAAATTTCTTACTAACTATAAAGCACAATGTGTCACGAGAAAACAATCTCTGAAATTCACAATATGATAGGTAAAAAGTGTCAAAAAGTTATTCTACATAAATTGAACACAATGTCAGATTTCAAAAATAGGGCTGTGTCAGGAAGGTCAAAACAGGTTGGGTCCTTAAGGGGCTAACATATTTATTATCTCCCCCCGAAGCCCTAATCTTGCTAATCTTTCTGGGTACTGTATCCTACCCCAGTCTTTTTTTTTTTGTGGCCGCCTTGTTACCTGTTCAAGCTCTACAATGTCTTTCATGTGCACTGGTGCCCAAACTGTATACAATATTCATGGTGTGGTCTAACCAGTGACTTGTATAATGGGAGAATAATGATTTCATCATGTAGCTCTATGCCCCTTTTAATACAACACTGATCATATTAGCTTGGGCTAGCTGCTGTCTGACACTGGCTGCTATCAATTAAGTTTACTGTCCACCAGGATTCACAAGTCCTTCTCATTGTCACTTTTATCCCAGATTTTTTCATTTTACATGATAGTCATTGTAATGGATTTTTCCTCCCCTTGTGCATAACCTTGCATTTAATCAGTGTTAAACCTCATTGCCAATTCCCTGCCCTGGCCTCCAAACCTTATCACAGATACCTTTGGAATAACACATTATCTCTATTTGTGTTGATTTACTTTACAGGAGCTTTGTATCGTCTGCAAAGATCGAGTATTCTACTGTGCTAATCCATGTGTAAAGTTAGTTATGAAAATGTAATGGACGAGGATAGGGCCACAATACTTGACCTTGTGGTTACCTCACTAGTAACAGCAATCAGTCAGAGTATGTACCGTTAATTACTTACCCTTTGTTTTCTATCAGTGAGCAGTTGCTTAACCACCTTGCACTCGTTTTCCCCCAGTCCAAGCATTCTCATTTTACTTACCAACTTTTTTGTGGCACCGTATCAAATGCTTAGAAAAAATCTAGGATGTATGACATCAATGCCTTCACTCGTTCCAGTCTAGCACTGACTTCCTCATAGGAAGCTGATGAGATTAGCTGACAGGGACCGATCCTTCATAAAACCCATGCAGGAACGGCGTTATACATTTATTTTTCCAGTGAGATACTCCAGGATAACATCTCTTGAGAAAACCTTCAACATTTTACCTACAACAGAGGTCAAACTTACCGGCCTATAGTTTCCTGGATCACTTTTTGACCCCTTTTTGAATATTGGCACCACATTTGCTATGCGCCAATCCTTTGGGACATCTATGGCATCACTATCCCTCTGCCTCTCTGGTGTGGCTCGTGGGACAGGTAATATTTCTGAAAATATTACTCTGGAGGTCCTTGTCTTGAGCTTTTGGCCTAAGTGCCTGAAATCATTTTTTTAGGAAACTCCACCCACCTCTAACTTTGTCATTGGTGCTCAATGTGGACCATGACAGATTGGATTCTCACCAGCACCACCCAGCAGTCTGTCAACCCGATCGAGATCATTTCGAACTCGGGGCCCCAGGTAAACAACATACTGTTCGACGATCCCGGTCTTTGTGGCAGATTGCCCTGTCTGTGCCCCTAATTATGGGTGAACAGGAAAAAAATGCAATTGCGCCTTCTGTTTTATGGGTTTAGTTTTTGTTGGGTTTATGCTGAACATCTCAAGTTACATGTTATCTGTGTTCTGTGGATGTCATTAGAAATGCAACATTATCACCACTATATAGAAGAAATCATGCGATACCTTTTAGAGGCTAACTGAGTATATTTGATAGTGAGCTTTCGAACGAGTACGAGCTCTCTTCTTCAGACTGAATGTTTACAAAAACTTGAAAATACACAGACTTTTTATACACAAAGGGACATGGATCTTCAAAGGCATCTTAGAATTCTTCAATATTAACCAAAATGGCGAAATATAGGTGCAGCAGTTATTTTACAATCGGTCAAGAAAAATAAAACAGTCTGGAAACTTGTGAGGCGTGACCGGGAGTGTCAGTAATTATTTCTCTTATCTTTATATGCAATCAGGGGAGATTTGTTGCACTCACAGTTCACACATAGCTTGACATGAAGCTGGCATGAATATTTAACCCTTTTTGCAGAGTTTTAAATTTTTGCATTAATTTATATTCCCATTTCTTCCTCTCCCTCAGAGTCTTAAAAAATCTCCCATTAAGACCGTTACCTGCAAATCTCCATGGAGTGATTATCTTCAGAGAAATGTGCGGCCACTGGCAGATCAGTTCTGTTGTTGTTAATGGTGAACTGTGTGAATTTTCATACGCGGGCTGAGTCTCTGCCCTTTTTTCCCCCACATAGGGGCCCTGTGGTAGGACATTGCATACACATAATCAGATACACCACATTGCTAAAACCTGCAGGAAAATGTCCCCCTAATTCTGTGCACCTGTTGGGATTGTGGGATAGGTACACTGTCAGCAGTGTGGATGTGTCTGCAGGTCTTGCACCTGTTCTGCAGGCAGGGTGAGGTGCCATTTTCAGTTGGGGCCTTCAGAGCGCTCCGGACAATAATGCGCCGCAGGTTTGGTGGTTGCCGAAAGGAAGGAGAGGGGGGACTGGGAATATGTCTTTGGTCTGTTGTCCTATGTAGCACAGGTTGAAGTTCCTTGGCAATCTTTCGTAGGTTTCCAAACTGTGGGTTTTAGGTGACAACTAGGGGCACTCGTTCTTCCTTCTGGGTCTCTTTGTATGGGAAGTAACTGTCTCTGTTGATGGAGGTCCCCTTTGCTGATTTTTGTCAGTCAATTTTGGCCTGTATCCAAGTTTGAGAAATTTTGTCCCTCAGATCCAGAAGGTGCTTGTCCAGGTCTGCTTTGTCGGAGCAATACGATTGTACCGTATAGCCTGGCTGTATATAAATTGACTGTTTTTGTGTGGTCTTGGTGGAAGCTGTCATTCCTGAGGTAGGGCCGTTCTGTCTGTCGGTTTGTTGTATACTGAAGGGGGTCTGAGTAGCCTGGTGGTCTTTGATGTGTATTGTTGTATCCAGAAGTGGATTTGCTCTCTGAATAGGTAATGTTTAAGGTTTATGATGTAGTGATCGAAAAGTTATTGAAGTCGATTCTTGTTTGAGCGATTGCGTTGGTATATATCGAGATAAGAGCGATAGGTCGATAGTCAGCCGCTATCGATAAGGTTTTTCGATAGATGAGCATCAATTATGAGCTGATTACCATTAAAGTCTATGGAGAGCAAACAACAACCTCATATTACACCCAAACAAGCTGGAGAAGATGTAATTCACATCCACAAAAGTCAAATGGATACGTGCTACATGTCTTAGGCTCAACACACTTAGGTTATAAAAAGTACAGAACAAAAGTCAAGACCATTCACCTATCCTGTCTTGTACCACAGCCATGACCTTAAACTGCATCAACCACAAATTAAAACGTGCCAGAAGGCAGTATGATTTGAACTATCATGTTAATTGCACCGGACATTGAATATCCTGTCCTGGTAAACGCAGAGCGAGTGAGCCCCAACCCTGCGATGACCCCCAGATTTAAAAGTGCCGCATAAAAAGGAGTCTTTCAACCCCACTTGTTAGTTGAACTGGACACTAAACTATATCTCCCCCGCCCCCAGGCCCCCCGTCTGTAGAACCGCAGAATGACCATTAAACCTGTCTGACCCTACAGTTAAAAAGTGCAGAAAAAGGACGTCTTTCAACCACCATTTTAGTTGAAACTGGATACATATTACTGTCCCCATGTCCTGGGCCCCCACAGTATGACCATTAAACCTGTCTGACCCAGATTACAAAGTGCCCGGAAAAAGGAGTCTTTCAACCACCATTTTAATTGACTGGACAATGACTAGAACTGTCCTGTGGCCACAGCATGACCAGGGCCGGAGTTACAGTGGGCTGCGGTTTGAGAGCCAGGGCTGGCGTCGTCATCTATGTTATCACGCAGGTTAAAATGACCTTGAAGACGCCTGAGCAACAAATATCTTTCGTGCTGAAGCAGAGGTGGAGCTGGAAGTGATGAGAACTCAGCCTTCCTCAGTACACAGTCAAGACTGGGTAGCGCTGCCCCTCCGTATGAGTGCGGAACACTCCAATTTGAGCCTTCACTTGGAAATACTGGTGGTTAACCGCTCCTGGATACACCTCACCAGGTGCCCTCTTTACTTGCAGTACTTTTCTCATTTGACTCAAGTTGCTGGAGGAAAATTCGTC
Organism: Phyllomedusa bahiana; assembly: GCA_025379985.1. Lineage (NCBI taxonomy): Eukaryota > Metazoa > Chordata > Amphibia > Anura > Hylidae > Phyllomedusa > Phyllomedusa bahiana. Next base: position 9,732 of record JAODAL010004441.1, on the reverse strand, counting down.
TCTGTACTTTGTTCTCTGTCCCGTGCTCCATTCTACATGTCCTTGGAATAAACTACATCTGGATTCAAGTTTTCCTGTACCTACCTTGGACAATTCCGGGAATTTTTTTACCAGCCTATTTTGTACATGCAAGTTTTTTTAGGTAGTTTGTAATTCTAGGGAAAAACATTTTTATAATTAGGATGAATCCCACTCTATGTCTTTGTTTATCTTTTTGATTCATTGTATTAAATGGGTTGTCTCAATACAGGGATGAGAGCTAAGTTAAAGATTTGCAAAACAAGTCATTTTTGCAATATGTGTCCATTATGGTTTCGTTTGATACACGGAATTCTTCTTGCACCTTTCAATTCACCATGTGGTGAACTATAGTATTGCCGTCTTTAAGATTTACGTGGATGCTGCGTCAGGTATGAACAACTATGGTGTGCTAAAAGAAAAAACTCAAAAAAACACGTAATGTTTTGATTTGGTAAATAAAACGAGTATTTTTTTGCACACTCTTCAATTTCACCTGTGGTGAAATGTATAAGAATTGCCTGGCTTTTAAGTTTACGTAGTGCTGCGTCAATGAACAATGTGGGTGCGCAAAGGTCAATAAAACAAGTAAACTGTTATGTTTTGATAGTTATTAAACGATATTTTTTGCACCTTTCAATCACATGTGGTGATATAGAATTGCTGTTTTAAGAATTACGTAGATGCTGCGTTCAATGAAAATGCGGGGATACGCAAAGTCAAAAAAACACGCTAACTGTGATGTTTTCGACGATACTGGTATTTTGGCAACAAAAACATAGTGTTTGATCTACAAGATAGCTGTATTGTAATTGTAACTGCAAGGTTGGAATATATCAAAACAGTCACAGGTGTAATGGGTTAAAATTGAATACCAAATATGAACACCTATGCTGAAATGTGTACTGATAATAAAAGTGGTGTTTTGCAGAACTAACAAAGAGCCACCTGCAGGATTACTGAAATGATGTGTATCCCAATATAATGGTTCAAAGACTGCCCAATATTCAGGTAATATATCATTAGCAATCTGTTAATAAAAAGATATTCCACTACAATGTCTACACTAAGTCTTGGTGAACTTTATCCAAGTGTTCTTTATAGATAGAGCTTGTCTGTAGTTCGCCCGCGGGACCCCCCCCCCCGCTCTCCACAGACCGTGAATTTACAGCGGTAGATGCTGGCTTTAAAATTCTCTAGCTTACTAATAAAATCTCTTCAAAATCTCTAATCTAACTAAATTGGAAGGATCACAGCTCAATAGTAGAGGTTTCTCTGTGCCAGAATAGACTGTATTTCGCTCTTAGTCTGTTTGGCCACAGGCAGAGCGCAGGGTCCTATCCCTATGAGTCGCTGAGAGACCCTGAGCTGAACAGAGTGGAAAAGCTGTTCTATGTAATAACGACGGTCATGTGAATTTTGTTTCCACCTTATCGCAACACTACCACATCCCAGTCATGTCGTTCGCACACTACAATTCTCACCTGCTCTATTTGTAATCTGAATTTGCTTGGCCGCCCAAAATTACATGGAAAGCGCGAAAAAGCGACCAGATCTTAATGATGATGCTCAGATTTTAACCTCTTACATTATCGAATGATCTGGAAATTTCGATCACCAATTAAAAACCTTGACGAATTTCAACTTCTTGTTCGATAAAAAGATCGCTCAACACTAGTCATTATGGACTGAAATTGGGCCTCTCACCCGTCAGTCAGATGCAATGATATCATCAATAATAACGGAGGTTACATCAGGGGTTTGGTGTTTGCATTTTGTAAATATGTCCTTCCAGTGCCGCCTAAAAAATGCAAAAATTTTAAAACTCTGCAAAATGGGTTAAATTTTTCATGCCAGCTTCATGTCAAAGTTTGTGTTGAACTGTTGAGTGCAACACAAACGTCCATGCTAGCATATAAAGTAAGAGAAATAATTATGATCACTCCCGTCACGCCTCACCAAGTTTCCCAGACTGTTTAGATCTTGACAGGTTGTAAATGTAACTGCTGTACCTATATTTTGAATTTTGTATATTTTAAGAAATTCTAAGATCCTTTGAAGATAACATGTCTTGTGGTATAAAAGGTCTGTGTATCTTTCAGATTGTTGTATAACATCAGTCTGAGATAGAGATAGTCCTCTCGAAAGCTCACTTCAAATATTACTCAGTTAGCCTCTAAAAGGTATTCAGCCTGATTTCTTCACTATTCTACTACGTTTTATGGCTAATCGCGTACAGACATTTTACTTACAAGCAAATTGGAAGATACCAAAAATGGTACCGCTCAAGAATGAAATGAAATAACGTATTAAGAAAGACTAGTACACTTAACAGCGCACCATCATCTTCTTAACAAAAATGCAAAAAGGAAAGACTCATCCCAAAAGGTGTCTCCTTGCATAACCCATCCCGGCACACCTACAAAACAGCCGATGATGCAGAACAAATATGTTTTCGGTCAGTCTGAGAGGTCGGCTGAACAATATGTATAAAAATTTTCCTATAACAACAAAATAGAAGTACACAGGAGGGAGATATCAGGCCCTAATAATACATCCAATCTGGAGAATGACACAGAGGAGTATGAAGGCAAACTCCACACATACTACCGGAAACTGCAGGAGACAATGCTCATCAAGACAAATGAAGAAAAAAGCTCAGAGACTGAAGGCAGAAGGCTTATCACTACAACGTACAGAGTACCAGCCCAAGCTCAGCAGACCTGTGTGAGTGAAACCTTTCCTCCTATGAGCCAAACAAAACATGAAATGGGCAGTTCTCTCAAAAGGGTCTCTCCTTCTGCTCTCAGCAACTCACCTGACACATGTCAAATTATGCAATGATATGTGGGAGTTCTTCTCAGAACAAATGAGATTGAGGGAATACTTTTATGGAAAAGGACCTTCCATACAGAGGGGACTAGAGACAGGACAGCATAAATAACGAAACCAACCAAAAAAATCTACCTGGGAGACCCACGGCTGGAACTAATGCAGCAATGGATTAGTACATTGATGTTTCAGAGGCAAGTAAAATCTAAATCCTGCGAGAACAAAAGAAACAAGAGTACACAATCCTTACCCTGCAGTGAACAGTGAAGGCTATTGCTTCACTGAAAGAAATCTAGTGAAATTATTATAAAACCTGCTGACAAGGCGTGCGCAGAATAGTCAAGATGAAACATCTCTGACTTATATCCAGGAAGCGAACAGATCAACTTCAATTCCATTTACTACTGGCAAAACTGGAAATGATCCACAGAGACTATATGAAACAACTAATGATCATGATAAAATGTTTTCAATTTCAGGGTCGAAGCAGGTGTGAATTGCTTATCCAGTGGATCCCAAGTCGGGTGACTTCTATATGCTCCCCCAAGATACACATAAAGATGGGCAACCCTGGGAGGCTATCAATAGCGGCATTGGGGCAATGGACAGAGAATATCTAAGGTTGGGTGGAAAATCTCCTAAAACCCTTTTCAAAAGATATCCAAGCTACATCCAGGACACAACAGACCTTCTAAACAATAACTCAATGCCCTCGGATTCACTTCCTGAGGGGCACCATTTGGCCACCTGGATGTAGAATCCTTGTTATTACAAACATTCCCCACAAGGATGGAGTTGCAGCATGTCAGGTGGCACTGTAGAGAAACAAGACCTCGCAATTGAAAACAGTCACACAGAGTATCCAGTTCTATACTCAGCCTCAATCTTATTTTACTTTTGTGTGAAGACCTGTACTCTACAGCAAATGGGGAACTTCCATGGGGTCCAGATTAGCGTGCGCCCAATATGCAAAATCTCTTTAATGGCGGGGCACGGAAGGAGGCATATTTAGTCAACATGCATCACAAACACATGATGTAACTCTCGTTATATTGATGATTCATCATTGTCATCTGGACTGCGGGCAAGGAGGCCCTAATTCAATTCCATAATGACTTCAATGATCTTTCACCCCACATTAATCCTTTTAAATTACTATTCAGAGAGCAAAATCCACTTTCGGATACTACAATATACACATCAAAGACCTAAGGCTATCTCACCATCAGTATACACAAACCGACAGACAGAACCGGGCCTACCTCAGGAATGAGAGCTTCCACCCCAAGCACAGAAAACAGTCTATAATATATACAGCCAGGTATAGACAGTAGACAATCGATATTTGTCCGACAAAGCAGGACCTGTACAAGCTCACTCTTCTGGATATGAGGACAAATTTCTCAAACTTGGATACAGGCCAAATTGACTGACAACCAAATCAGCAAAGCTGGCCGCCATCAACAGTAGGACAGTCTGCTCACATTACAAAGAGACCCAGAAGGAAGAACGAGTGACATCCTTAGTCTGTACCTATGAACCCACAGCTGAGATCCTCCGAAAGATTGCCAAGGAACTTCAACCTGTGCTACATAGGTGTCAAAACAGACTCAGACTATTCCCTGTCCCCACTCTCCTCTCCTTTCGGCAAACCACCAAACCTGCGGAGCAATTATTGTCCGGAGCGCTTGAAGGCCCCAACTGAAAAATGGCACCTCACCCTGCCTGCAAGAACGGTGCAAGATCCTGCAGAAACATCCACACTGCTGACAGGTGACCTATCCCACAATCCCAACAGGGGAACAGTTTAGGGGGGACATTTTTCCTGCAGGTCTAGCAACTGTGGTGTATATGATTATGTGTATGCAAGTCCTACCACAGGCCTCTATGTGGGGGCAAACAGGCAGGATAGAGTCTCAGCTCAGCATATGAATTAAACACGATCCTCATTAACAGAACAAAACAGAACTGATCTGCCAGTCTGGCAGCACCCTTTCTCTGAGATTAATCCACTCCATGGAAGATTTGCAGGTACGGTCATAAGGAGTATTTAAGTCTCTGAGGAGAGGAAGGAATGGGGAGGAATATACAATTAATGACAAAATTTAAAAACTCTGCAAAATGGACTAGTTTAAATATTCATGCTGCATCATGTCTAGCTTTGGGTGAACTGTGAGTGCAAAGAATCTTCTCCCTGATTGCATATAAAGATAAGGAGAAATAATTACTGATCACTTCACGTCAGCCTCTACAAGTTCCAGACTGTTTAATTCATTGGCACTGAGTTTGTGTGTAATAACTGCTGTACTGATATTTTGCATTTTGTTATTTTTAAGAATTCTATGATCCTTTGAAGATCCATGTCTTGTGTGTATAAAATAGTCTGTGTATTTCAGTTTGTTGTATTAACATCACGTATTTGAAGATGAGAGCTTAGTCTCTCGACAATGCTCACTATCAATATACTCAAGTTAGCTCTAAAAAGGGTATCGCTGATTTTCTTCAATATCTATAACTTTTATGGCTAACCACAGTACAACATGATACTACTTAGTCCAATAAATATTGAGAATAGGGGCCTATCATATGCATACTTAAACTCCTTAGGACACATGGGTGATGTGCCATCTGGGGACCCGGGTTTTGTCTATTTTAATCTTTTTAAAAGCCCAAGCGCCTTTTCCGGGGGTTAGAAAAGGGAAAACTTTTAAAATTTGGGTTTTTTACCTCATCCCTCGTTCAACAGGAAAGGTAAATTCCCCCTTTGGGTTAAATACGGGTTTTAAAAAAAATTTTTTTAATGGGTTTTTTTTTTCCCATCGCCCTCTTTCTGTCTCCCCTTCAGAAAATTTTTAAAAAAAGGGCCAAAAATTTTCTGTTTTAATTTTTTTTAACTATTTAAATATTTTAAAAAAATTTTTTGGGAGTTAGTTTTCTTCAATAGCGATATGTTTTTCCCGGGTCTCCAGCTTTGTTTCCTTTTATCTTTATTTTACACACTTTTTTTTTTTTCCCTATAGCTTTTTAGTCCTTTTCATTTGCCCCCCGGTTTTTTTTAGTAGTTTAAACGCTTTTTCTTTTTTTTTAAATTTTAATTGCCTCTTTTACATCCCTGGGACCCAAAATTTTGGGGTTTTTTTTCCTTTTTTTCAAATTTAATTTTTATTTACCTTTAAGGTTGTCCCTCCACAGGGGTACCCTGGGAATTTTTTTTTAAAAAATTACCCCCATTTATTTTTTTTGTTCTCCCCTTATTTAAACAAAATTGCCCCAGTAAAATTACGGTTTGGGCCCCCCTCCCTAAGCAGAAAAAAATTTTACCCTTCCAAAAAAATTCTGTGTTTTTTTTGGCCCCTTTGGGAAAAAAAAGTTTCTTTTAAAAGGAAAATTTATTTTTGGAAGTTTTTTGGAAATTAGGGTTTTCAAAAATTTCCTAGGGGGGCCCCTAAACCCTTGAACCTTTGTTACTTTTGTCAAGTCTTTAGTAAATATAATTTTGGGGGGGCCCTTTCCCTAGCGGTTTTTGGGAAACCAAATTTGGGAAAAAAAGGAAAATTATCATTATTTAAATTGACAAAAACCTTTTTTCCTTTTAGACAAACAGGTTTCAGTTTCCCAATTGATTCTGGATATTTAAAAGTCCCCCTAATAAAACCCTCATTTGGAATTAGCCGTCTCTATTTCCCTGAGGACAGATTTCCAGGGGTTCGTTATTTTTTTGGGGGCCCTTTAAAGCAAAATCCCTTTTAAAGTATTATTTTGTTTTTTGTTTCCCCCCATGAAATTTTTACCCATAATTTTCCCAACAGGTTTCATTCCCCTGAAACCCTATATTTTCCCGCGTTTGGCCCCGACAGGATTGTCCCTTAGAACTTTACACCCCCCCCCTTCCCCTTTCCTTTAAAAACCCCTTTTCAAAATGATGTAACCATTTAAGTCAACCGCCCGTCGAATTTTTCCGCCCAGCCATTCTAAAGTTATCCCCACTCTGTCTATTTTTTTTTCAAAAAATTAGAAATTCTATTTTTTATTTTTTTTTTGGGTCAGACTCCGGGGCTTTGGGTTCAAAATGCTTTTAAAGAAAAATTTTTCAGTTTTTTTTCCCTTTTCCCCAAAATTTTTTTAAAACATTGCTACACCCCCCCCTTTGAAACTCCCCCCCCCCCTTTTTTAAATTCCAAATTTCCCCGCTCTCTTTTTTCACTATTTTGCATGCAAAAATGTTATTTTCCCTTCCCCCCCCCCCCTTTTTTTAAATTTTTTCCCCAACTTCCGGGCCATTTTTGTCCCCAATACAGCTGCACCCTCCCCATTTAGGTCAGCCCACCCCTTAGCATAGATTTTTAAAGCCAAGACAGAAGCACCCCAGTTCCCCAAAAACCCAAATCCCCTTTCCTACACCAATTTTTAGCCATTTATTCACCTCTTAATCCCCCCGGGCTCCTCTGGTGGCCTGTGGTAAGGTAATATTTCAAAAATATTCCCTGGGGGCCCTTTTGCCTTGAGCTTTTGGGCCTAAGCCCTGAAATCTTTTTTAAGGACACTCCACCTACCTCTAACTTTTTCATTGGGCCAATGGGTCCTAAGTGGGAACTCACCGCCCCCCCAAGCAATCTGCAGCCCGATCCGCAAAGGGCAAATCGGGCCCAGGTAAAAAACATAGTTCACGATTCTTTTTGTGGCAGATTGCCTGTCTGTGACCCCAATTTGGAGTCCCAAAACTGCATTCTAGCCTGCCTGCCCTCTATTCCCCCTCTTTCGGAGCAGACAGGGGGGGTAGCGTCTTGTGCAGAATGCATTTTTGAGCTGATATCCCCCCCCATCCGCCAATCTTGCAAAATTTTTTGGGATGTCCGATCGGACTAGCCCCCCGGGAAATTTCCCCCTACCCCTTTTTTCAATGTTTCCAGAAAACTGCCCTGTTTCCCGCACCTCCTGCTGCTAACCTCCCCCATTACAACCTGCGAGTGATTGGGTCCGTGAGCAGAAAACCCCCTTTTAATTGGCAATGGATCTCATTTTGGCCCCCTTGCTCATTTTTGACCAGGATACGGGGCCCATTCCTTTTGACAGAGCGGGGCCCGGGGGCGCAGGCCGAACCAGGCTTAGGGGGCACACAGTGTGGGCCCCGAGCGCATGGGGGCCCCCCCAGGCAGTTCCCTCCCCCTGGGCCCGTCGCCCATCCGCTCCCTTTCACCCCCCGGGCCCGTGTCCCAGCGCCCCGAACCCGGCCCGTGCCCCGGGGAATAATGTCCCGGCTCCAGGGGCGCCGGGGTACGGGCACGGCCACTGCGCTGCGCCCCGCTGATCTTCCTGACGGTGAGGTGTTTGGCCCTTTGCCTTCCGGGGGCCCGGCCCCCCAGCTGACGAGGCGGCGCGGGGGACGTCACTTTTCACGCGCCGCCTTGCAGGGCACCACTAGAAGCCGGCGGGGAGCGCCCGGAAGCTGCAGGAGCGAGACTCAGGTAAATGGTTGTTTTGTTGTTTGTTTGTTTTTGTTTTTTATATATATAAGGAAGCGGCCCTGGCTACCTTACTGAAAAGGGGGCCCTGTCTACCTTACTGAAAAGGGGGCCCTGGCTACCTTACTGAAAAGGGGGCCCTGTCTACCTTACTGAAAAGGGGGCCCTGACTACCTTACTGAAAAGGGGGCCCTGGCTACCTTACTGAAAAGGGGGCCCTAACTACCTTACTGAAAAGGGGGCCCTGACTACCTTACTGAAAAGGGGGCCCTGGCTACCTTACTGATAAGGGGGCCCTGGCTACCTTACTGAAAAGGGGGCCCTGGCTACCTTACTGAAAAGGGGGCCCTGGCTACCTATCTCAAAAGGGGGCCCTGACGCTACCTATCTCAAAAGGGTGCCCTGACGCTACCATTCAAAAGGGGTGCCCTCCTGACGCTACCTATCTCAAAAGGGGGCCCTGACGCTACCTATATCTAAAGGGGGCCCTGATGCTACCTATCTCTAAAGGGGGCCCTGGCTACCTAACGCTAAAGGGGGGCCCTGGCTACCTAACGCTAAAGGGGGCCCTGACTCTATCTAACTCTACAGGGGCCCTTGCTACCTAACTCTAACGGGGCCCCTGGCTACCTAACTCTAAAGGGGGCCCTGGCTACCTAACTCTAAAGGGGGCCCTGACTACTTAACTCAAAAGGGGGCCCTGACTACCTAACTCTAAAGGGGGCCCTGGCTACCTAACTCTTAAGGGGGGCCCTGACTACCAAACCTCTAAAGGAGGGCCCTGACTCTACCTAAACATAAAGGTGGCCCTGTCTACCTAAACATAAAGGGGGCCCTGACCGCCTACATACTAAAGGGGGCCCTGACCGCCTACATACTAAAGGGGGCCCTGACCGCCTACATACTAAAGGGGGCCCTGGCCGCTTACATACTAAAGGGGGCCCTGACCGCCTACATACTAAAGGGGGCCCTGACTGCCTACAAACTAAAGGGGACTCATGGCTAGGTACCCACCAACCTATCTGGGGCTGGCCGACTAACTTATCCGGCGGGTGTTGACCTACCAAATAGGGCCTGTCTAATTACCTGGGGCCTTGCACACTTGCCAACCTACCTAGGGTCTTGTCTACCTACCTGGTAATATAATTGTTAGGGGAGCAGCCCATAGCTGTAGAATTATCTCCAGGGGGTTAGTCCTCTCCCCACCTTCCAAACCCGTAGGATACTAGACCTCTAAGTTATAGCTTGTACCCGCTCTCCCACCCCTGGGTTTGTACAGAGGTGGGAATAGATAAAGAGATGCTGGAAAATTGAGGATTCTAAGATATTTGTGTGTAATTTCTGCAGGGATGAGCTGTGGCCGGGACAAGTCATCATGGCGGTGTGGAACGGATGGAGGTAGTTTTCCAAAAAAAAAATT